>PVJS01002074.1:0-87500 GCA_004027185.1 Glis glis | reverse complement strand
GAGTGAAGAAGTGAATATAAAATCCAAATATCAACAAGACATGTTTCCTCTGAAGACTTTGGGTAGCCCCTGTCCTCACCTCTCCAATCCTTGGGCGCCTGTGGGCATGCTGTGGAGTATGGTCGCATAGCTCCACTCTCTGCTACCTCCATCTTAACAGGGCCTCATTTTCCAAGTCTCTCTGTGTCCTCTTCTCTTTTCACAAATAATCCAGCCATTGGATTTAGGGTCCACCTTAAATTTATCATGATATCATCTTGAGATCCTTCTAATTACATCTACAAAGACCCTGATCCCAAACAAGGTCATGTTCTGAGGTCCTGGTAAATATGAATGCTGGGGACACCAGTGCACCAATCAACTCACTATATTTCATACTGACAGCGATGGCACGACAAAAGCTCTTAGATTCAGCATAGAAGTGTAGCTTTCAAGGTGTTTTTTTCATTTTAATCTAACATACATTACCACTTTGTGACAGACATTTAAAAAAGACCTAGCAAACACATATGGGGGAACAGACTAGGAAAGCTCTACAAAGTCAGCACTTCTTTTTGTTTAATCTCTTCTTTAGGAACTTGAGGTTTTTTTTTTTGTTGTTGTTGTTGTTGTTATTTTTTTTTCATTTTCATTACTGGGGATTGAACCCGGGGCATTTTACCTCCGGGCTACACCCCCAGCCCTAGTTTTCATTCTTTATTTTGAATCAGGGTCTCCCTAAGTTGTGGAGGGCCTCACTAAGTAGCTGAGGCTGACTGCGAACCTGCGATCCTCCTGTCTCAGCCTCCCAAGTACTGGGATTACAAATGCACCACCACGCCCGGCTTGAGTTATTTTTAAGTGTTATGAGATTCATAAGTAAAATGCACAGTCATGTTTAGGTAATATATTTCTATTCCAGGCTAATATTTTTTTTATTTTTTTAGATTGATGAACCTTTATCTCCAGCACTAATTAAAACAATTTACTCAAAGTTACTATTGGTTTCTTTTCTGGTACTGGGGATTGAATGCAGGCGCATTGTGCCTCTGAGCTACACTCACAGTCCTATTTCATTTTTTATTTTGAAACAGAGTCTTACTAAGTTGCTGAGGGCCTCCCTAAGTTGCTTTGCTGGCCTCGTACCTGTGATCCTCCTGTCTCAGCCTCTCAAGTATTATGATTACAGTGCAGCACCATGCCTGGCTTATAAAATTTTAAATTTCTTTCATGGAGGTTGAAAAAAACCTAAAGTGTATTTAAAACCAGAATACACGTTTATATTTTTAAATCCTAGAACAAGCTCTTTACTATTTGCAGGAAATTAAAATGAACACACATGCATACACACTTTCTTCTACATTATACAAGAATAACTGCCAAAAAATCATGGTGCGTTCTTCAAGCGAACTCCAAATGAGTGGATTAAAAAGCAGGTCTTACTTTATAAATTTGGAAAGGATGCTAGAAACTTTCTGCTTTTTTTTTGCAGTTAGCAGTTGAAGAAAACGAGGACAAAAGTTATCGACTTTCTCAAAATCACATAGTTAATGAGAGACAGTCCTGAGCTGTAAATTTTTTTGTTTCTTAAAGGAAGTCTACTGTTTTCCTCTCACTTGCAGAGTAAGTCCTTTGCTTGTTACCAGTAGTGTCTCATAAAACTGACAAGGCCTTTAGCTTCCTCTGCTCTCTGCAGTGTTCTTGCTGAGCCCTGTGAAATAACCTCTGCTGATCTGCCTTTTTCCCTAAAAGTGGCACTTCTGCCACACGGAGAAGATTCTGCATAGGGTGAGTTTGTGTTGAGGTTGCAACAGTCTAATCATCCTATCTATTAAAAAAAAATATGTGGGAAGGGAAAATCGACTTATTTTTTTCCAAGGGAAACTAAATCATCATTTTAAGTCTAATATTATAGGACTATTTATAAAAAAGAATGAGGAGCATGGAAAATAATATATGTATTAAAATACCACTTTAAGAATCAAAGGAAGCCAGGTGTGGTGGTGCACGCCTATAATCCCAGTACTTGAGAGGCTGAGACCTGAGGATCTGGGTTCGCGGCCAGCCTCAGCTACTTAGTGAGGCCCTCCACAACTTAGTGAGACCCTGTTTCAAAAATAAAGACTAAAAAATAGGCTGGCGGTATAGCTCAGAGGTAGAATGCCCCTGGGTTCCATCACCAGTACCACACACACACACACACAAGGAGAATCAAATAAGCCTAAAAAGAGAGAGAGAGAGAGGAGAGAGAGAGATCAATTTTTTAATGCATAGCAAAAAAGCCATGAGTCTTACTGTTCAAAATATTTTTAAGAGACTTTAGAAACCATTGTGTACAAATTTCAGTACAGAGACTATCTAAAAGATAGTAAGAAGTTTTTAAAAAATTAAGAGACTATGAACTATGGAGATTATTTAAACAAGAGTTCAATACCTATAGCACCAATGCTTTCTCAAATATATCCTACTTGCCATATCACATGAGCAGGCTGCTTAATATTCATCAACTTTGGGAGCTGGAGTAAACCTTACTGTGTACTTCAATTGAGTCAGGATTTTTCAGCCTCAGCACTGTTGATATTTTGGTCCACGTAGCTTTCGTTGCTGGGGGCTGTTGTGAGCACTATGGATTGTTTAGCAACATCCCTGGCCTCCACTCACGATGTGTCAGTAATGCTCATGCCCCTAAAGTCATGATAACCAAAAATGTACTGTCAAATGTCCCCTTAGGGACAAAGCCATCCTTATTTCAGAATCCCCGGTTTGAACTGATCATTTTATTTATGAGAATCAGAAATAACAAGGGACTTGCCTGGTGTCCTGTACATAGGCTACCCACTAGAGTGAAGTAGGGAAGAAATTAAACTGAACTATGAAATCAAGTGTGCAAACCAAGGTTTTGCATTTCTTCTGCCTATTTACTTTATGTGTGACTTGTAATAAGTCACTTGTCTTCTATGCATCTCAGTTCCCTCACTCAAAGTAGGAAAAATAAATGTTGCACTTAAATTAATCTTTGGGCTCTGGGTGTGTAAAATTGAGCTAGTGACTTTAAAGGGAGTCTGCCCACCTCCACATATGCATGCACATACATGCACCTGTGTACTATTATCATTATTTATTATTATCATTGAGTCAGTTTCTAAACCTGGTTTTCTTCATTCCTAATTCGATCCACTGAAGTGACACTCAAAACTCCCTGGTATGCAGTATTGTCAAAATACACTGCAGCAACCACCTACTGCAGAATGCCTTCGAAGTACAGAATCCCGAATGTGTCCCGTTTAATTAAATTTTAAATTCTTTTGAACTTTAGAATCAGCAATAATTCTTATGTTTCCTCTAATTTCGAAACAGTTACTTTTCCAATATTTCCGAAATAAGTTCTGTAATTTTCAAGTATTATACTTTCTCAGTTTAATATTTTCTAAGAATCTGTTTTCTGCCAAAGCATCTTTCACATAGCATTTTTATCATCATTCCTCTGTAAACATCTGTACTGAGTCCTTTTATTATAATATACACATTGCAAACACTGTATTATCATAAAATATCCAATGTGCTCTGTCCCTTTTCTACTGATCAACATCATCTCTGACACCTTTCCTTTCTTCATCTCCTCATCCCTCCCTTCCTGAATGTCATCCTGCCTCTTATAATTTATCTCTCCTGGAATCTTTACCTCATTACTCACACCAAAAGCTCCTAGAACAATGAACTAGCCTCTTCAATAAATGGTATTGGCAAAAATGGTTATACAAATGCAAGAAAAATAAACCCACTTTCTCACCCTGCACAAAAGTCAATTCAAGATAGAATCAAAGACCTGGAAATTAGAGACCTTGCAGCTACTTGAAGAGGGCATAGGACCAACACTCTGACATACACGCATGGGTAAAAATCTTCCTCAACAAGACCCAAAAGGCACAAGAAATTAAAATGAAGATTAATATGTGGGATTGCATTAAACTGAAGAGCTTCTGTGTAGCAAAGGAAACTATCAAAAACCTCAACAGAGAGCTGACAGAATGGGAGAAGATCTTTGCCAGCTACTCCTCTGATAGAGGACTAATATCTAGAATATACAAAGAACTCAAGAAACTCACCACTAAGAACACAAACAACCCAAACAAATCAGGGCAAGTGAACTAAATAGGCACTTCACAAAAGAAGAAATACAAATGACCAATAAATGTATGAAAAAATGTCATCATCAGCAATCAGAGAGATGCAAGTCAAAACTACCCTGAGATTTCACCTAATCCCAATTAGAATGGCAATCATTAAAATCACAATCAATAATAAATGCGGAGGAGGATGTGGAGAAGTAGGAATTCTAATACACTGTTGGTGGGACTACAAATTAGTGCAACCACTTTGGAAAACAGTGTGGAGGATCCTCAGAAGAATGAGAAGGAGTTTCTCCCAAATGCCATGTTTTGCAAATGTTTACCACCTATTGACCAGAATACAAACTCCTGTTCATCTTTCTTTCTGACTGAATATGAAGTACCTACATGGCTGGGTTCCCTTATCTAATTTCTATGGATAGATTCCTACATGTGTTTCCCAATACTTCTGCTCTTTGTATGTAAGTCAAATACAAGTAGTAGTTGAGTGATTTTATTGTTTGCTTGTGTGTGTTTGCATTTGTATGTCTCCATGTGCCACATGACCATAATGGTCACTGATGTCAGAAATAATAAATTTCCATCCAATTATCTAGTATATAGCACCATAATTAACACATAGTAAAAGTTAATAAACACTTATTGAAGGAATGAATGGCATTGTGAAAACTAAGATAAAATCATATCTTAAATAGCTTATGAAGTAGTGAATGAGATGATTATGATCCTAGCAAAATATGAAATAGTAACTGTTGAGTATCCACCATCTCAATTTTATGTATACAGTACTATGGTAGCACAATAAGATGCAAATCATTTCTACTCATTTATATTTCCATTTCTGTTCCCAATGAAGTCCAAAAGACTTCCATTGCAAGATAATTATTATCTCATTAATCATAGATACCTGAAGAGGATCTGGTGCAAATCAACTACAATCATAGTTTTGTTTTTGATACTGACACCATGATTATCTCAAACACAGGACTGGCCTGTTCCTCTCCCCACCAAAAAAGTTTGTTTTGTTTCCTATTTGTTCTGCCACTATCTGTTTATTGTAGATTGTGATAATATTGTCTTTTCAGTGTATGTCTGCACTATTCTTACTTCCCAACTTTAACTTTCCTGGATGAACATTATATAACTACACCAGAACTAATCACATTTCTCCTAAAACAGACACATCAAAGAATTCTTTGATTTTCCTCTTAGGTGCAAGCAAATTCAAACCAATGAGATTTACTTACCACCGACTATTTGTTGAACAATGACTGGATATAAAAATAATAAAACAGACAACTTTTGCGCAATTAGAGTATATGCCCATGCACAAGCTCTCCAAATGAAAGAAAATTACCTGCAAACTGATGTGATCATTATCTATAACTCTCTTCTATTTTGATAATGTTCTAATGCCTGTAAGCTTCCTGTTTTGGTCCTTTCTCACTTTGCTCTTATAACCTGAATCATCACTATCCAGTGCAATCCTAATGCCTCTAATTTCGTCTGTCAAATAACTGTTATTATATGTTCAAATATAAGTCTGAATGCTACGGAAATCAATGTTCATTAGTATTTATCCAACATAACTAAATGAGAAACGTATTATTTTACTTAAATGGCCTCCATTTATAATTCTGCTTTACATATTCATCTAGCAGACTTTTTTACCCCTTAATGGGTGATAGGATTTGTTAAAAAATGAATCATTCATAGAATAAATCATTCATTTATCGGAGAGTTACACATGACTCTTTTTAAGTCTTCTCAAGCAAAATAAATCTCAAAAATCTAAGTTAGAAAAGATAGTGGACACCGGTGCTCTTTGATATTCAAGGGGAAAGAAAATCATTTTATTATAAATATAGTTATTGAGAAGAAAATAGAGGCATTTGCATTTACAGAAAGTGCTGCTTAGAATTTCTTTTTTTATCAAAGATGCTGGTCAATACTTTATAGCTTTTCTGAGCTTATGCATTCTGATCAAACTTTGGAATATAAAAGATTAAACTTCTCAGCTAATTACATGCCTGGAGGCACATTAACAATGCAAGTGTCAATGCTCTGTTAAAAATTCATTTTGCATTTTTAACACAGTCCTGATAGCAAAACTTTGAAGGCAACAAAGTGGAAAAGAGTTTTATTCTTACTTTAAAAGATAGCCCAGGAACCTTGAGAAATTGGAACTTCATTATTTCATATTGTGAAAAGCATTAGAGGCAGTATGTAAGCAAAATGAATTTTTATATACTTTAAATTTTCTTGGGTCACTGAATTTTAGTGAGAAGGAATTTAGGGATCTTTTGGCCCCATCTTTTCATTTCACTATTGAGATTACTAAAGCATAGAAATGATTTTTTGAGACTTGTTGAAGGGCTAAGAGTCAGAGACAGGTCTAGTACTCAGATGTATTAACTCTTAACCCTGAGGGCTTTCCACAGTATAGTTGCCTCTTAATGCTGCTGTCATCTATTTTTAATATGTTTGAGGTATCTGTTACAAACTGAACTGTGTCCACCTCAAAACGTATGTGTGAAAACCCTAACCCCAAATACCTCAGAAGGTGCCTGTATTATATAGTAGCCCTAACAAACTAATACACTGCCTAAATTGTGCACAGCAGTATATATATTTTATAATAGAATTCTAAATAATATTTTCTAAGTTTACCATCTGCACAGAACCCTGAATTTGCATCAAAATGTTAAAACTAATATAAAAAAGGGTTTTTATTGTCTTAGAAGAGGAGGAGCAATTTTCAGTTTACTTGGAAAAATGCTTTATAAGGAAAAACTAAAAAATGAAAATTTGGTGTGGGGGAGAGATCAGATAAAATGTAAATATTACAAATAAATTTCCATATGCATCATAATTGACTGCATGGCAAAAATAGAAATTAGCACAAAGATGAAAATGATATGTAAGGGCCACTTTTTTATTTTTGACATTTCTAAGTAATATGAAAAGTGTGTTATTTATCCAAATTTATGTTAGAGCCACTAATACTTGATTCAAATTTTATATGAACAAACATGTGAACTCATTATTTTTTTCCTATTTTCTCAGATTAATTAAAAACTATGACAATTTTACAAAATTTGAAGGGAGTCAAAGGAAATTTAGGCTAAAAGATAGGAACCCAGAATGATATTAGCCTCTAGTTGGCACTATGGTCATGAACACATTTCTTATTTTCTCTGAGCCTCAATAGCTCTGTTTCTAAAAGAATGGATTATTCTAGATGATCTCAATATTTGTGAGGGTTTTTTTTGTCTTATAATTCTTTCTGTGCTAAAGAGAATTGCATTATTTGAAAAGTTGATTATTTAGTTGAACATAATATTACCAATTAGTTCTTCAGAAGGAAAGAGACTCCAGATAAAAAAAAATAAACCTTTTTAAGTTGACAATCTATAATCTTCTGAAGAATCTTGAATAAAAAAGTGAGAAATTGGCAGATGTTTAATTCTTTTGGACCTTGTCACCAGTAATTCTCTCAAGATGTTTCCCAGGTGTTGCTGGCTTCCCCAGCATGGTGACAGAGCCAGACAGCACTTTGACTCTAGCTAAGAAGACTGCTGCTCACTAAACTAAGAACTACATTTTGCACCTTTTTTTCTTTCCTACAGATTCCTACAGATGTGACACAGCAAGTAAGGGCAGACTTATTAACAGTTGCTGTAGAAAATGACTGAGAGAGAAAACAAAAGGTAAATGTTTTCTTGAGCAGTTCTTTATACACTGACCTTCCCTAGCTAAAATTTTACCTGTTCAAGATACTCATAGTTTCAAATAGATGTTGCTATAGCACCAAGAGGGTAGAAAGAGAAATTACATGGCTTTGTGTGGATGTGATTTGAAATGACTAGAACCTGGGCCTCAGAGGTTGGTGCCAAGTAATTTTATAACCATGGGTCCCTTTATTCGTAGAAGCCAGAACTGAGTATGGGTAAAATAAGGAGTTGATGAAATTATTGTATAGCATTTGTTGAGAATGTAGAGGTGCCCTACACATGTGCTGGTTTCTTGAGATTAGACAAATGAAAGAAACTACAGGTCAATAAGGCAAAGTCAGCAGTAGAAGGACAGTCACACCCTTGGGGAGACGTGATACAATGGAGATACACATGGCACTCTGCATAATCCAGGCTGAAAACAATGGGAGTGTGCAAGTATCCAGTATCCGAGGTCACTGACTTTTGAGTAGACGCATGGTGGATCTGGGGAAAAAAAAAACAGGATAAAGCAGATTGGTGTGCACAAAAGAATGACTGCCAGGAAAGGCAGCTTGATGTTACAATTAATATTTTTGTCCTCCAAAGTCCCCTCTAAATGTACAAGCTTTAAATTGCCTGTGCTTCTGCTACTTGAGAATAAACCCAGAACCATAATTTTGGCTAGACTTCGTTTGCAATGTAGGATTAAACTCCTTAATTTTCAAGAAATCAGAATCATCTTTTCACATACCATCTAGTGACATTATGAACTAATGTTTACATAGATCATTATTTAATGAGTTGTTATTTAAAATAATACATCCTACAATGAAATGGTGCAAATAAACAGGATTGCAATGAATGGTCTCTTACCAAGCAGGTCATGGTGACAGCTGGTCCAGTGTAGTCACAGGAGAACTCTGATTGCTTTCAAATATGTCTGTGTATGTATTTAAAATATATGTGTGTGTGTATGTATATATATATATATATATATATATGCCCCCACACACATATTTTTTTTTGCGGTACCGGGGATTGAACGCAGGGGCGTTCTACCTCTGCGCTACACCCCCGGCCCTATTTTTTTTTATACTTTATTTTGAAACCGGGTCTCACGAAGTTGCGGAGGGCCTCACTAAGTAGAGAGAGAGAGAGAGAGAGAGAGAGAGAGAGAGAGGAGAGAGAGAGCGCACGCGCATGAGCGAGCTGAGGCTGGCCGCGAACCTGGATCCTCCGGTCTTCGCCTCCCAAAGTACTGGGATTACAAGCGTGCACCACCACGCCCGGCCCCCACACACATATTTAAACACACATACACTTTTATTGTTGCATTGTAGTATCACGTCATAATGTAGGCCAGAAATACATGCACATAGCACTTGTTGAACTGCTCATTCCCACCCCACTCCCTCCCTTTCCCCATCCATGGTACTGAGATTGGCATTGGTGATTTCACATACTTACATAACATTAGTGGAAGTGTTTCTTTTATTGATTTGCCCTCCCCCTCCACCACAACTCTCCCCTAGACCGCCTCCCTGACTCCACTGAAATTTCTCCTACATTATCTAAAGTCTTTCTTGTATCCTGATTACTCCCTAGCTTCTACATATAAGAAAAAATATATTATTTTTTACTTTCTGTGACTGGTTAATCTCAGCTAACACAATGTTCTCCAGGTCCATCCATTTTCCAGCAAATGACATAATTTTGTTTTTCTTTATTGCTGAGATGAACTCCATTGTGTGACTATCCCATAATTTAGTAATCTGTTTCTCTGTCGGTAGACACCTAGCTATTATGAATTGCTTAGCTATTTTGAATTGTCCTGCTATAAACATGGATATGCATGTATCATTAGAATATTCTGATTTTAGTCACTTTGGAAAGATATCCAGGAATGGTATCCCTGGATCATATGGTGGATCCATTCCCAGATTTCTGAGGAATCTCCACAGTGATCTTCATAGCAGCTGCACTAATTTGCAATCCCACCAATAGTGTATAACAGTTCCTCTTTCCACACATTCTCGCCAGCATTTATTTTTATTTGAATTCTTGATGATTGCCATTATAATTGGGGCTAGATGGAATCTGAATGTAGTTTTGATTTGCCTCTCCCAAATTGCTAACAACATTGAATTTTTTATATATTTATTAGCCATTTGAATTTCTTCTTTTGTGAAGTATCTACTTCGTTCAATTGCCAATTTCTTGATTGGGTTAGTAGTGTTTCTTTTAGTGTTAAATCTTTTAAGTTCTTTGTATATTTTAGGTACTAGTCCTCTACCAGAGGAGTAGCTGGCAAAGATCTCCCATTCTTGTAGGCTCTCTTTTTAGACTCTTGATGGTTTCCTTTGCTGAACACAAACTTTTTAATTTAATTCCATCCCATTTATTAATTCTTGCTTTAATTTGCTGAGCATTGGGAGTCTTATTGAGAAAGTTTCTACCAGTGCCTATGTGTTGAAGTGGTGGACCTATGCTTTCCCCTAGTAATTTCAGTGTCTCTGATATAATTTCCAGGTCTTCAATCCATCCTGAGCTCACACTTGTTCAGGGTAAGAGATTGGGATTTAACTCCATTTTTCTACAAATGAATAACCAGTTTTCCCAGCACCATCTTTTGAAAAGGCTGTCTTTTCTCCAATGTATGTTTTTGGCACCTTTGTCAAAAATCAATTGGTAATAATTGTGTGGATGTGTTCTTGTATCTTCTATTCTGTCTCATTGGTATATATGTCTGTTTTTGTGCCAATATCATGTTATTTTGGTTACTATAGCTCTGTAGTATAATTTGAAGTCAGGAATTGTGGTGCCTCCTGCATGGTTCTTATTGCTGAGAATTGCTGTGGCTATTCTGGGTCTTTTTTTTTTTTTACATAAAATTTAGGACTGATTTTTCTAGCTCTGTGAATAATGACATTGGTACTTTGATAGGGATTGCATTGACTCTGTAGATCACTTCTGGTAGAATGGCCATTTTGATAATATTTATTCCGCCTATTCAACAGCATGGGAGATCGTTCCATCTTCCAAGATCTTCAATTTTTCTTTAGTGTTTTATAATATTCATTGGGGAACTCTTTGACCTCCTTGGTTAGATTTATTCCTAGGTATTTTATTGTTTTTGAGGTTATTGTGAATGGAATTGTTTCCCAGATTTCTTTTTCAGTGGATTCATGATTGGCGTATATAAAAGCTACTGATTTTTTAGATTGATTTGTATCCTGCTACTTTGGTGAATTTGTTAATCAGCTCTAGAAGTCTTTTGACTGAGTTTTTGGGATCTTCTAAGTATAGGATCATGTCATCTGCAAATAGAGATAACTTCATTTCTTCTTTTCCTATTTGAATTCCTTTGATTTCTTTCTCTTGCCTTATCACTCTGGTTAGAGTTTTTGCATATAAATGGAAAAAGGAGTGGTGATAGTGGGCATCCTTGTCTTGTTCCTGATTTTAAAGGAAATTCTTATAGTTTTCCCCATTTAATATGATGTTGGCTTTGGGTTTATTATGTGTTGCCTTTATGATGTTGAGGTGAGTTCCTTCTATTCTCATTTTCCACAGTGTTTTTAACATCATCTTGCTGGTCCGCCATCCTGTGAAGTGTTTTCCTCAGGCACACACATGACTCTGCTCCTACCATCAAGTTCATATCCCAGCCTACAGCAAGGAAGAAAGACAGGAAGTGGAAAATGAGCAATTGCCACATAAACATCTGTTCTGAGAGCACATGAATCACTTCCATCTCCATTTTATTTGCTATAACCAGAAGCACGCCACATAAAACAACAAAGAGATTCAAAAATAGAATCTCTGACATCATAGCCCCCTTCCTATTTAAAAGGAAAGAAAAGGTAATTGTGAAAAATTATCAGTCTCTGTTGCAGTCATTATCACACATGTCCCTGTGGCTTTATAAAGAATTAGCTGACGCAGGGAGTTGTGGTACACACCTGTAACCCCAGTAGATGGGAGGCTGAGACAGGAGGATCATAGGTTCGAGGACACCATCAACAATATAGCAAGACTCTCAGCAACTTACCAAGACCCTGTTTCAAAAACAAAGAAATAAAAAGGGCTGGGAGTGTAGTTGGGAGTTGGAATGTCCCTGTGTTCAATCCCCATTACCAAAAAAGAGAAAAAAAAAAGAGAGAGAAGTAGCTAGAAACATTAAAATGACTATATTTTTAAGCTAGGATGCTAGATTTTGAGAAGTTGTTTATAGTAATGGTTTCTAACTTGTCAGCATTTCTTTAGTTACCATGTTACTGAATAATGGAAAATATTTACTATTTCCTTTATCTCCAAATAACAAAGTAGCTTATACTTCTTAAATAAGAATATTCTTCTTGCAAGTCATACCAATTTAAGAAAAATATTTTACAACTTGTTATTACTGTATCCCCAGAGCAACATGAAAAATAGGAAAAAGTTAAACCCATTAGTTTTTCTTTAGAGGAAGCATAACAGAGTGCTGTGGTCTTAACATATGTGTCCATTCAAAATTTCATATGCTGTTACTTAAACCTGAAGGTGATGGTATTGAGAGGCGGGGCTCTGGAGGAATGATTGGGCCCTTGTGGGCTCCACACTGATGAATGAGATCAAGACTCTCACCAGAGGGCTAGAAGGAGCAAGGCAGCTCTTGTTTCTCCACCTTCTGCCATGTGAGTTGACAGTGTGATAAGACGCCACCTGAAAGCAGAGGGCTGGCCCTCACACAACACCACATCTTCGGGCACCTTGATCTTGGACATTTTAGGCTCCCCAACTGTGAGAAATAAATTTTAATTATTTATACATTATCATACCTATGGTATTTTGTTATAGTAGCAGGGACTAAGATGTATAGTTTAGGTTATATTAAAATGCATATGTTACATAATTATGATAACATATGCTCTATGTAGGAGTAAGGTTGAGTCACAAGTCATAACCATCAACTGTCCAGTCTTTAGTTTACTCTTTGTGTCTTAGGCAGCACAAAGCTTCTTTCCCTGGCCTCACATGACAGCGTCGCTCACTGCTGTGCAGGTAAATGATGGTGAACAAAAATTAGATAGATGCCGGGCGTGGTGGCGCACGCTTGTAATCCCAGTACTTGGGAGGCTGAGACCAGAGGATTCGGGTTCGAGGCTAGCCTCAGCTACTTAGTGAGGCCTCCGCAACTTAGTGAGACCCTGTTTCAAAATAACGAATAAAAAAATAGGGCTGGGGGTGTAGCTCAGAGGTAGAATGCCCCTGGGTTCAATCCCCAATAACGCAAAAAAAAAAAATTAGATAGAAAGGTGTATCCTCCCCCACCCAGGGCTGCACACACATACACACACTTAAATAAGCAGACATTTACTCGCTCACCATTCTGAAGGTGAGAGTAATCCCACACCAAGGTGTTGGTGGAGCATATGCTCTCGCTAGAGAGGCTGAGGGACAAGGGGTTCCATGACTCTGTCTTAGGCTGCTGGCAGACTTCGCCATGGTTGGGCGCAGAGCTGTATTACTGCAGTTCTGTACCCATCTTCCCGTGAACTTCTCTTCTTCGTGCCTTTTCATTTTCTGATTCTTTTTTTGTGTGTCAATAAAACTTTATTTAGAAAAGTAGGCCCAACAGCCACAGTTTGCCAACTTCTGATATAGATATAAATACATAGATAGACATAGAAACGCAAGAATAACAAAAACAAATATAAAAAAAACTTTCATAAGGACACCCTTCATTGAGTTTACAGGTCATTCCAATCCAGGATGACCTCACTTGAAATCTTTATCTTAATTACATATGGAAGGACTCTATTTCCAAATATGGTCACATTGACAGAACATGGTATCATGGGTTAGGGGCTGGGTGTACCTTTTTGGGGGATACTACTCAATTCACTACAGAAGGAAAGTTTCTTTTATATACACCTGTTCAGCAGCACATTTCTCCTTAATGTCTTTATTAACTAAAAAGAACTCATTACTGTGTAAATTCTCCACTAAGGTTCACTGGACCATTTGGCTCTATGTTGAAACTATCTGAAAACCAGATTCAACCTTTGACCTCATCTTCCCCCTTTACTATCTCTGTCCTCTTGGGCTATATTTTTAATTGCATTTCATCTTGAACACAAACAAAATAAGCTCTGCCCTTGAAATACACTCTAAGAAAAAGATATCTTTCTCCTCTTATCTTACCTCTATATATACTTTCAGGGATTTCAGGTACCTTTAATATTTTCCAAAATTTATTTTCTCATTTATTTCTCAGTGTAACCCACTGGGACTTTGGTTTCACATTTTCCCTGAAACTATTATTATTAAAATTAACAGTGAATTTTTAATTTATCAATTCATGGATGACTTTAAATCCATTTCATACATCATCGATATTTTTCCCTGCTGCTTATGACTTTGTTCTCTAGTCTTTTTCTTTTCTTGGCATCTGGGATACTACTGCCCTGATTTCTTCATGACTCTTAAGGGTTTTTTTTTATTTTTCCTTTTTAACTTTGTATTTACTAACATTTGGTTGCACTCAGTTTTTCTCAAGCTCCATATATAATCATGAATACCAAAACTACTTATATGTTTCCATTTCCAAACATCTAGCACCAACCCAAACTTATATTCTAAGATTCAGATCCACTTTTTATCTTTCCCAAGATATATTCTGGGCAATTGTAAATATCATGTTAATAACTGTGCTCAATAATTACCTAATATCCAATTCTCCTTTTATATTTATTGTCCAGTTAATAATTTTTTTGGTCAGGCTTTGATTAAAGCAAAACAATTAAGATACATATACATAAAAACTTAGGATTTCATCTATACATTCATATCTGTTTATCTTCATCTTATTCATGCTTATATCTATATTTATAGCTATGTATATATATTTTTTGTGGTACTGGAAATGGAACCCAGGGGCATTCTACCTCTGAGCTACAACCCCAGCCCTATTTTTTTATTCTTTATTTTGAAACAGGGTCTCACTAAGTTGCGGAGGGCCTCACTAAATTGCTGAGGCTGGCTGTGAACCCGGATCCTCCGATCTCAGCCTCCCAAGTACTGGGATTACAAGCATGCACCACCATGCCCAGCTAGCTATGTATATTTTTATGTATACTTATTAGAGAAATTATTTTACTTTAACCAACTGTTGAACCAGTTGCACAGTCTATGAAAGACTTTCTTGTGTGTGTATGTGTGTGTGTGTATGTGTGTGTGTGTGTGTGTGTGTGTGTGTACTGAAGACTGAACCCAGGGGCTTTCTATTTCTGAGCTACACCACCAATTCTTATTTTATTTTTTATTTTGAAACAGGGTCTTGCTAAGTTGCTGAGGGCCTGGCTAATTTGATGAGGCTGGCCTCAAACCAGCAATCCTCCCATCTCTTCCTCTCTCTGCCTACCGAGTACTGGGATTACAGGCATGCCCTACCATGCCTGGCAGGGGACTGATGTCTGAAGCAGCTGTCAGGAAAAGATGGGGTAAAGTGAGGAAAGGAAAGGCAAACAGAAATTGGTGATTCGGGATAAACACCATGAAAAGGCACTGCATTTCGTTTTGTCTATCGTCAGCTCCATGTCTGCATTTTGAGGGTGGGTGGCCACAAGCAGAAACTGTAGCCCTTGGTCACTGAGTGCACCTGAGTCAAAGAAACTGAACAGAGCTAGAGCAGGAGCTGGGACTGCTGAGGGTCCACTGACCATCCCGAGTCCCCCATGTGTGCCAGAAGATAAATGTCCACCCGTGTGAACTACCATAACACCCAAGCCCGTTGCAAACTCTTTGAGCACAAAAAGGATACAACGGTTGCTTTATTTGTTCCTTAAAATTTTTGTGCAAAATGTCTCCCATGGTTCATGCTAACCTGTATGTTGTCAGGGAAGGAAGCTCTGAGAAGTAGATCCATTTTAGCTAACTTGACATAAGGCAAATCTACTTCAAGTAGAGCAACGGACTTCAGGAGACTGGCAGCCCCTCCGACATCGGTTCCTCTCTATATTCACAGACAAACTCAACAAATCCTGGCCTTCCCTCTTCCCAAGTATCTATCATTTACTGCTATGATGGATTGATCCTTACCCACAATTCCTTCTCCTTGGTTTATGTCCTCATCATATTTTATCCATATTTTAATCTTTGCTCACCCACCCAGCATTCCTTCCTCCTACCAAATTCACCGTTATCATTTTGTGGTCATTGTATTTTATTATACTTGTTATTTTAGATGTAGGTCGAGATTTTGTTGTTAATACTCAAAGACACTATCAAAGGCTGTCCAAACTTCAAAAGGATGGGATAAACTCTCAAGAAGTCCCTTAAAACTGACCCTTCATTCTAAGTATGCAGGAAGTCTTACTGATTAATAAGTTATGTACTTTTCATAATTTAAAAGAACTGAAAGATTGTTTGAAGACACCTTTGAATCCCTTGAAAATGGTTATTGGCTGTGAAATATTTAGCTTCAACAAGATCAAGAAAAGAGAGAGGCTGGTTTGAAATACAGAGAGCAAATAATGAATGTGGAGTTAGTATTCCGTCTGGAATTCAGACATAAGAAATATAGCTTGTTCCATTGTAATTTTCCTATTTTATAATCTCCATTAATGTTTGTTTGCCTGTTTTTAATGATTTTTATATACAGGCTTGCACTGCATAACAATTTTTGTATATGCAACAGTGGCCCCCTGACTCCATAGGCTAAGGCAGGAGGATCAAAAGTTTAAGACCTGTTTGGGCAATTTAGACCTTGTTTCAAAATAGAAAATATCAAATCCCTGGGGATATAGCTCAGTGGTAGAACACTTTTCTAACATGTGTGAAACCCTGAATTTTATCTTCAATACTGCAAAAAAATAATGGCATGTATTTGGTATTACTGATATTTTAATATTAAATTGACGAACAAACCTATTATTATTTTTGTTTTTTACCTTGTCATGGTTTTACAACTCTTTATGTGAGATACTATGTTATATCTACCTATATTTCAATTAAAAGTCTTCCTTTTTAGATGATATCTCTAACTAATGTGTGAAGTAATTAGGTGCGCGAGTGAGTTTTGAAAAGAATAAAAAGCTCTATGGTTCAAGAAGTACGAGTTTAATCACAGTCTTACTTATTTTGAAGTTAGAAAAACATTTTAATTTAAAATAAAGACATTTCATTGAATGCTAAATGATTGACATTATGTAAATTGGATATAGACTATTATAATAATGTTTCACACAGGTGTACTATATTTTAAAACCACCATCATAATAATCTACTCAATTCATGTTTGATGAGCATAGAAAACTGCATTGTAAGTTTGCCATGCCTTAAGACTTATCACTAAAAAGCTGTCTTTAAAGCATTTCTGAGTTGCAAATTAATCATAATGAAAGCACCCTTATGAAGTTATTATTTTCAGTGCACTTTATATACTTTGCATAGTAATTTTACAAAAATAGTCACATTTTTAAGAATTGTCATCAGACACACATTCTGACTGCCAGGGAATGAGTAAAACAAATAGGAAAGCCAATCATATTTGTTTGGAATAGAACTGGAATTAGTTGCAGATGAAATCAACTTGTTTACAACATGGATGAAAATTTTCCTAGTAAGATAATATTCTTGAAAATAATTACAATGCTTATGGAAAGCTTACTAGATGTTATAGGCACCACGATAAAGACAAATAAATCTGAATTTTCTTTGTGTTTTTCAATTCATTTCAAACTTATTTGTGTCTATTTTCATTAATAATGTATGTCTATAATGTGCATTGAAAATGAGATAATCTCCAAATATTTAAAATTTCTTAGGATGAGAAATAAAAAGTTTAATTTATCGATTATCAATATACATTAATATATTAAAATGCATCATGAGAATGAACTATTCTCAAATCCAGATTGATAGAGCAGTATCTTGAAAGATTTTATGAAGCCGGGCGTGGTGGTGCACGCTTGTAATCCCAGTACTTGGGAGGCTGAGACAGGAGGATCCCAAGTTCGAAGCAAGCCTCGACAACTTAGAGGAGGCCCTCTGCAACTTAGTGAGACCCTGTTTCCAAATAAGAAATAGAATCGGATTGGGGGTGAAGCTCAGAGATAGAATACCCCTGGGTTCAATCCCCAGTACCACAAAAAAAAAATTATGAGAATAATCTTCATATTGAAAGACTTCTACATAACCTTCACTTGCTTTTTTTTCTCAGCAATCGGCATTTAAAATAAAACTAGCTTTAAGACAAAGAAAAACAGCAATAAACGGGAGAAAATACATTTTTTTCAAAGTCATTTTTGTGGTCAATATCTATATTCTCTCTCTTTTCATTAAGGTGTTGGTCATTGAACTTGGGGCCTCACACATGCTAGGCAAGTGTTCTACCACTGAGCTACACTCCCAGCCCAATATTGATCTTCTCTTTGAAAATTAAATGCTAGTGGTTACTAGTAAATCCTAATGAATAATGATTTATCAAAGAGAAATATAATTACAAACTTTGTCATTTGAAATATAACAGCATCTGTATGCTTAATAAATGCAAACAGTAAAGTTTTAGCCTTTGTCTAGGGGGTGGGGACATCATGGTGAGGGGGGTGTGCATGTGCTGGTGTTGTTTTTTTAATTGTGTAAGCCTTTGTTATAAGTGCCTGCTAGGAAGCGCACCCTTGACTCTTGCTAACTTCCCTTCAACCATGGTTGGCTCATTATATTGCTTTCGTGCATGGCTGTTGGCAGAAGCAGACATAACATTTTAACATGCACGGAGGCTGCTTCAAGCATTTTAATTGGTTTAAAACTGTTGGTAGCATCTTTTACTGTATTAATTTATTGCTTCAGCTTCAGTCAACTGAAACCTTTGCCAGATGGTAGTGCAACCACGGCATGCAGAACAGGAGATTGAAGGTATTTATATGATGCAAATGCCTCTTTATCATTAAGGATTCATGAACTTTCTCTTAATGATTATATTGAAAAAGTACCACAAAGGTTGAGATTCATGCCTTGTGGAAATTAATAATCTAATTTTGCAAAGTGACAGTTTGGTTTCAAAGTGATGGAAGGCATAGCTTTCAGCAGGCACAAACAATTGTACAGAATGAATATCGCATCTCAACTTGTGTTTTGTTTGGATTCAGTGAAATCCAAAAGTGGCAGTTAATTCAAAAATTATCACCCCTCATAGCACAGGATAAGAGAGCCTCGTGTTTGTTTATGCCACAACTTTGAAACGTTGCATAATGTGTATTCATTTGGTTATAGAAAACATACTATGCAGTTGTTATATAATTGTCAGTCTGTTTCCCAATAGCATTAACCTCGAATTGTTCATATAAAAATAGTTAAATTATTCTTAGGTAGACTATGACACTATAAAATCACACACACACACACACACACACACACACACACACACACACATGCTCACTCACGAACAGCACCAAAATGACATTAAAGCTATTTTCAATTTCTATCAATCAAAATTTTGTCGCTTCTACAATCTCTTGCTCAAGACTGCACATACGCAACTTAAATGCAAATTTTATTGGCAGTGCTTAAGGGAAGCTAACTGTACTTTTGAATACCTTTCCTGCTGGAAACATACCTACCTCTCATCACAAAGGGAAAAATGTATTAAGAAATGAACTATATACATATTTATAAGTTCTACCCAGATGGCTAGGGTCAAAATACTCCTGACCCAAACGCGAGCTAAATACTGCAAACATTTGTGTACCCATCAGATTTCATTCTCCAGCAATATGTGTCTTTATGATATGGTCCATTAACTGCACATAGGGTACGGCTGCCTGAATCTCTGCCTAAAGGCAGGACATTCTCTCAAGACATTTGCTTATAGAATCTGTACCTATGAGCCTTGCATTGTCAGGAGGGAAAAATAGGCCAACCTCCTTAGCAACAGAAATCAACTTCCAGGGACCCAAGGAAATAAGAAAGCTTATCGTTTTTAACAGTGGATAATTTTCACTTAAAATAATATATTTTATATACAAATTATATTTAAAATAATAACACAGATTTATTGATAAGAATTTAAGTTATTGATGGAAAGAGAAAGGTTGGGTTGGAAATAAGAACAAGAGACCATGAGGGCATTTATATATCTGTGAGAAGTCTTACAAAATATGTAATTGTCAAAGGGTCATAATTTCAAACTAAACTTAACCTTTATGCTGTACAGTTCAATTATTCATGGCCAAGCATGACCTATGTTTTGAAATAAAAAAGTTGTAGTTTTATTTTACTATTGAACAACTCATTGTTCTTAATATTTCTTTACAGTTTCCAATTAATAGGGAATTGTTTAGCAAGAAAATACATCCTATTAATGTATGCATTTCCCTTTTATTCTTATATCTATCTATCTATCATCTATCTATCTATCATCTGTCATTCTACATTCCTATGTGTCTCAATTTTCTGAAACTCTTCTATCAATTAAAGTATTTAATTTTTTTTTTAGTTTTTATGAACTGAGAAGTGTGCGAAGCATTTTCTTTGCCTACTAACCCTCATTGTTTTCAAACTTCCTCCTGCAAGGTCTAAGAATTCACACAGTTTATATTTCAAAAATAATTTGGGGTATTTTTTTCTTACTAGGGATTAAACCCAGGGCTATTCTACCTCTGAGCTCCATCTCTAGTGCTATCTTACTTTTTATTTTAACACAGGGTCTCGCTAAAGTTGCTGAGGGCCTGCCTAAGTGGCTGAGGGCCTCAAACCGGTGATCATCCTGTCTCAGCCTCCCAAGTACTGGGATTGCAGGTGTGCACCATCATGCCTGGCTTTTTGTTTATTTTATATTCAGGTCTGATTTTCATAAAGTGCACAAATGTTAAGTTTGTAGAATAATGTGTGTATATTAGAAAATACATGCTCATATTTAAACGCTACCTTGATCAAGGTACACAACTTTTCTATCATCCCAAGAAGTTTATGTTCCCATTACAATCCATATGTTCCTCAACCCTAGGTAACTACTGATTTGATGTTTACTATCAAATCTTAGTTTTGCCTTTCAGAACTCAATATTAACTAGAAATATGCAAGGCACATTTTATTCCATATCAGGTTTTTTTCACTAGATCAAATTTTATTATTTCTATTTGCTTTTAGAATAAAATAAGTAGACAGCTCTTAATTGCCAACTAATGGTATTCCATTGTACAAGTGTATCCATGTACTAAACATGGACAGTTATATTTTGTCCAATACTTTGACATTATTATTAAAGCTGCTGTGAACATTTTTGTACATGTTTTCATTTCCTTGGTAAAATGCTTAGAAATGGAATTTCTCTGTCATTATTTAGGTATATACTTAACTTTTTAAAGAATTGTCAAACTGTCTTCCAAATCTTCATAGTTTTATACTCTCACCTCTTCTGAGACATTTGGTAATATTAATTTATTTAACTGAAACTATTCTTGGGGGTCTGAAATTGTATCTCTTTGTGCCTTCCTTTTCATTTTCCTGGAGACCAATGACATCAACAGTCTTCACTAGCCATTTGTACATTTTCATTATTCATGTCTTTTTTGCAAGCAATTCTGTGTTTATATTGAATTATTTCCCATTTAATTTATAGTGTTTTCATATATATTTCATTTTGATGTAATGTCCAAGTATATTGCTTCTTCTGGATTTCTGGATGCAAGCCTTCCATCAGATATTTATAGTGTAAATATTGACCTACTGTACCCCAGAGTATGACTTTTCTTTTTATTAACATTGTCTTGAAGAACAGATTTTAGTTGTGTTAAGGTCTGGTGTGGATTGAAGTGTATCTTCCACCTGTTCATGTGTCAGAAGCTTGGTCCCTGGTGTAACAGTGCTGGGAAATGGTTGTGGGACCTTTAAGAGGTGGGGCCGCCTTGGAAGGCAGGGCCTTCCTGATGTGGAAGCAGTTGCAATAGTGCTTGTGGGAACCTGGTTGGTTCTCAGAAGAGAATTATGAAAGAGCAGGCCTGACCCTTGAGCCACTCTGGCTTTCTGTATTCCTACTCTCTCTCTCTCTCTTTCACCCATTCCCGCCATTGTGATGCCAGCCACCAGAGGCAAACAGATAGGGGAACCAAAAAAAAAAAAACCCTTTACCCCAGAACTCTGAGCTAAATGAAATAAAAACCTCTTTTTTTTTAAGTACCCAGTCTCACTTATTTCATTATGGTAATCAAAAATAGACTAATACAAGGTCCAATGCATTATTTGTGCTTCTTTTCTTGTTAATGTTTTGTATGTCCTAAAATATTGCCTGTGTTTTTTCTAGAACTTTTATAATTCATGTTTAGCTATATTATCCTTCTGAACTAATTTTTGTGAATGATATGAGTCATTAACCCAGACTCATTTTGATAAAATTTGTATATAGTTTATCCATCACCATTTTATGGAAGTTCTATCCTTTTTCTGTTAAAATACTTTAGCACATTCTTAGAAAAATAGTTGAAGGTATATGTGTGAGTTGATATTGGATGCTCTTCTCTGTACTATTAACACATTTGTCAATCTTTTCACCATTAATACATTGTAGGGTAACTTTAGCTCTATTGAAAGGCTTCAAATCATCTAACAAAACTTTTAACTATATTCTTTCTCAAAATTATTTCACACATCATTTCTGTATATGTTGTAAAGTCAGTTTGTCAAATTCTAGAAAAGACCTGCTGAGGATTTTGATTGGAAGATAGAGGGAAGCAAATCTTGTCGTGGGTAGGCTAGCTCAAAAATTCCAAGGAAGCTAAGCTGCACCTGTTCAGTCAATTTGGTAGAAATATCATAAGATATGTCACTCCACCCACTACACCGTCTCTTTCAAATCTGTCAAATTCAAATTCTACCTCTAGATTTTTCTCTTTAACCCTTTCCTTACTCTGAATTCTTGAATACCTTCTGCTTTTTCTCCCTCTTTTGATCCCACCTATCGTTCCCATTTTGTGTGTGTGTATGTGTGTGTGTGTGTGTGTGTGACTAGGCTTTGAACCCAGTGGTGTTATACCTCTGAGCTCCACCCCCAGCCCTATTTTATGTTTCTTTATTTTAAAACAGTGTCTCACTAAGTTACCACGTGCTGCTGGCCTCAAACCTGCAAGTCTCAGCCTCCCCAGTACTAGGATTACAGTTGTGCACCACCACACACAGCCTATTTTATCTTTATGACAGAAATTAATACCCCACTTCTGGATTTACTGCTTCAGCTCTCTTTGCGTGATAATGTCCAGTTTTTCTTTGTTTATGCATCACACATTTAGGAAAGACATATTTAGTTCTAAAACCCCACTGCGGCTTCTTGATGTTTTCTAATACAATTGATTATTTAAACATTTTATACTGAGCATTATAAAAACACTTATCTTTATGTCAATTCCAAAATATATATTTTATTGTGATCTGTATGTACCTAAATATCATAGTGGGAGAATAGAGGGAGTCAGGGGAGAATATCCTATTTTATTGAATCTGTGCGCTTAAGTTTTGATACCTCGATGACTTGAACATTTTCTTTTTTCGCTTTCTGCCAGCTTCACTTTTCATCTGTTCTACAAGTCTCCATGTCCTGTCAGGGTTTCGTATGAAGTATCAAATATTCATAAACAAAAATAACACGTTCTTCACAGAATTCTGACAGCACCAGCAACTAAGATGCACAGTATTTTCAATCACATTATTTTATCTCTTTTTTTCTTTTTCTTTATCCTCTATATTCTCCCATTTCTGCCAAGAGAAAACTGCATTATCCAAGCAGTTACTCAAGGCTGGGGTCTGTAATTGTGCAAGATAATCCCCCTTTAACCTGCCCTAATTTCATGGTCTCTCTGAATGAGAAACAGACACATGATATCCAGCAAAGAGCACAACAGTAACTCCTCCACTTCCTCTCAATAAAATAATGAGACAATTAGACAAGATAAACTTCACCTTCATTTTCAAGAATAATGTGGGAACAAAATTATGTCATTTGCAGGAAAATGGATGGAACTAGAGAATATTATGCTAAGTAAGATTGTCCAGTCTTAGAAAGTTAAGGGTCATATATTTTCTCTCATATGTGGAAGCTAGAGAGAAAATAGGAAAACAAAGTGACTTTACTCAAATGAGAAGAGAGACCAGTAGAACAGTGGAAGGGAAGAGGGTGGGGGGGGGAAATGAAGCTTGAGGAAGGAACAGTTCAAATAAGGTTATGTCTATACATGGAGCTATCTCTACCAGTCTCCATGTACCAGGAGGGAGGAGGGGGAAGAAGGTGGGATACTAAGGGAAATACGCCAAGTGATATGGGCATGTATGTTTATACCACTTTGAATTTCACTGTGATTTATAATTACAATGTGCCAATACAAGTATTAAAAAAAAGAACCAAGAGTGTTGGTGCATGCTTGTAATCCCAGTATTTGGGAGGCTGAGACAGGAGGATCACAGGTTCGTGGTCAGCCTCAGCAACTTAATGAGGCTCTCCGCAATTTAGTGAGACCCTGTTTCAAAATAAGAATAAAAAAATAGGGCTGGGGGTGTAGTTCGGAGGTCGAATGCCCCCGGGTTCAATTCCCAGTACTGAAAAAAAAAAAGGAATGATGTGGGTTCCCATTCGGAAGAGTTAGCTAACCAGGACCAATCTAATTACCACATTCCACTTCACAGGTAACAGGCAATGAATGCACACTTAATCTGCAAAATGCTTTGGAACTTTGCTGCATGGTAGTGAGCATATATGCTCTTCCCAGATATATCCAACTATGCAGGACCAAAACTCAACATGAAGCTAATGCCCCCTTGAGGGCAGATGTTTGAGAAAGGAAGGGAAGTAAATCCAGATCCCACCTCAGATCACGCCTGTTTTCTAGCAGTTTCAGTCGAACGAGTCAATCAATCTTCATTACTGAAGATGGCTAAATTAGGTTTTCAGTTAGTTGTCACTAAAAGCTGCCTAATTGCCAATAAATGGTAGATCAAAATACAGCATTGCTTAGCTGCCTATATTTACTGTAGAAGGGTATATAACTATCTCATAATTAAAGACCAAGACTAGGTACAAGAAAGCAGAGGGATTAGTTCATTAGATGGTAAGAATTCACGGGAAACGTGGTCAATAAATTAGAGATTAGAAAAAGACTGTAGAGGAGCTTGAATTCCATCCTGAGGTGGAACTTAAATATTGACAGCCACTGACCATTCCTTTGTCAATAAATACAATATTCTAACCACGTGGCAAGCAATGTGTCCTGCCCTGGATTTTCAGTGGCCAAGGAGCCTACCCTGCTGAAGCTGAACATTTATTTTCCCTTCATTCAAGAAAAGACACATTTTTTGTATGCCAGAGTGACAATAAAAGTCATAGTTTATCAATTAAAATTTCTTAAAAGTTCTATTGTGAATATCCCTTTGATAGCTACACAGTTTCTCAGAATGACTTTTTTTTATATTTATCTCCATGTTGGAATTCCCGCTATTAATTAAAAGTTCTGAATATTAGCCTTATCATGATAATTTAGAGTGTGTTTTTCAATTTTCTTTAACTTTCTAAAAATGCCATTTTATTTGTTTCTCTCTATGTATTTAAAAATGAAAATAATATTGTAAACACAAAAAATTGTCATTATGCACAGGAATCTAATATTTTGACACGTGTACTAAATTTCCAGATTGCTGTGTTAAATTATATCACTTAACATTATGCAATAGAAACAGTCTCACAGTATAAATAAATAAGCTGATGGGAAATATGTCACACTATATTTAGAGTTAGAAAGAGATATGCATCTTTGACTAGACTAGAAAAATACTCTCGAAGAGTATATGATAATACATTGAGAAAAATAGTCCTTTTACTCAAACATTTTTATGAACCTTAAGAATTAAGGAAGCCGGGTGTGTTGGCCCATGCTTGTAATCCCAGTTATTGGGAGGCTGAGACCGGAGGATCCAAGTTCGCGGCCAGCCTCAGCTACTAAGTGAGGCCTCCGCAACTTAGTGAAACCCTGTTTCAAAATAAAGAATAAAAAATAGGGGTGGGGATGTAGCTTGGAGATAGAATACCTCTGGGTTCAATCCCCAGTATCACAAAAAAAAAGAATTAAAGAAAATTATATTAAATATCTTTTCTCATCTCTTGAAAGAATGAGACACATGACAACATACTTAATGGCTTCACTGATTTTAACAATTTTATTTCTCATCTTTTAAAAGAAAAAAGCCCTAATAATGCTGTGATTTTAGAATCAAATGCTGTTGTAAAAAAGTGATAGAGGTACTATTAATATACTCCTCCCAGTTTTCTGAATGTTATCTTTCATAATTACGGTATAATACTATAGAAATTGACATTGATATGAGCCACTAAGCTTATTTAGTGTATTAGTCAGCTTTTCATTGCTCTGACCAAAATACCTAAGAAGAACAGCTCAGAGGAGACGTTAGTTTGGCTCGCAGTTTCAGATGCCGCAGTGCCTGGCGGGCCAGCTCCATTGTTCTGGGCCTGAGATGAGGCCGAACATCATGGAAGAAAGGTGTGGTGGTGGAGGGAAGCTGCTCAGGTCATGGTATCCAGGAATAATCCAGGAAGGAGAGAGAGAGGTGAAGAAGGGGCTGGGGAGGAGATGTACCCTCCAGGTCATGCCTCCAGTGGCCTATTTTATCCAACTAGGTCCCATCTCCAGTAGTTCATCCAGCTGTCAATGGATTCATTGATTAATTCACTGATGCAGTCAGAAGCCCCGTGATGCAGTCTTTGCCTGAAAGCCCCTCCTCTAAACCTTACTGCACTCAGGTCAAGATCCATCTATTCAACACATAAACTTTTGTGAGACATTTCAGATCAAAACCGTAACAGTTAGATTCCCGTTTCTTCTCTACTTCTGAATTTGTCTGTGGACATGTGTCTAGTTCCATGTAATCGTATCATTTTTTTTTTTTTGCGATACTGGGGATTGAACCCAGGAGAATTCTACCTCTGAGCTACACCCCCAGCCCTATTTTTACTCTTTATTTTGAAACAGGGTCTCACGAAGTTGAGGAGGGCCTCACTAAGTAGCTGAGGCTGGCCTCAAACCTGTGACCCTCCTGTCTCAGCCTCCCAAGTGCTGGGATGACAAGCATGAACCACCACTCCCAGCATCTTATCATATTATTACCAGATGCAATGGATTTGCCCTCATACGAAGACAATAAGCATCACTAGGAGATGAAAGAGTGAAGAAAGATTTATTACTTGTACAAGTAAGGAAAGCACTTCGGGTAACTCCAAAATCAGCATGTCTTCCCAAACCAAGCAAGAGGCTTTTATTGGGGAAACTTATACATATTCTTACATGGAAGACGTCACCATATCTAGAAGTGGGCAAACTCATGAGCATGTTAGAGATTATGCATCTTCATAATCAAATGTTAAAATAATGGCAGACAGGAATGCCTCCTGGGTGGAGAATTTATTATTCTAATGAGCAAAGTTTACTCTAGGTCCCATGGAAGAGTGAATCAGAATTACTAAAAAATTTTGGATGGTTCTTTGTCGATTTCTCCAGAGAGCCTTACAAGAAACAAACAAACAAACAAATGAAACCAATTTGAAAAAGTATCAGCCATCATTTGAAGTGCAACAAGACTCTATGTCCCCTCTTTTACCACCTGCACAAACATATGTAATTGCCTAAAAGTACCTGCCTAGCAGCTACAATTTATGTAGATTTTGTAGTCTTTTAATTGTTATCTAAGTTGGAATGGGGAAGAGTTCCATCATTAGAATTTTTGGCACCCTTTTATAGTCCCAGCCATGTCCCTCTACTGTGCCTGGAGTCTCTACCCTCTGACAACCCTACCCTCGTCGCCCTCTGATACTTGTGTCATTTTAAGAATGTTACATAAGCCGGGTGTGGTGGTGCATACCTATAATCCTAGTACTTAGGAAGCTGGAACAGAAGGATCATAAGATTAAGACCAGCCTCAGCAATTTAGGGAGGACCTATTTCAAAATAAAAAATAGAAAAGGTTTGAGGTGTATCTCAGGGGTAGAATGTTCCTTGGTTCAATCCCCAGTACCCAAAAAACAACAACAATAATAACAACAAAATGCTGCATGAAAGGGACCAAGTGTATAGCTCACTGCTTCACATGTTCCTAGGCTCAATCTCCAATACATATATACATACATACATACATACATACATACATAAAATTATATAACATGTATTTTTTTTTTTTGCAGTACCGAGGATTGAACCCAGGGGTGTTCTACCTCCACGCTACACCCCTGGCCCTATTTTTTTTATACTTTATTTTGAAACCAGGTCTCACGAAGTTGTGGAGGGCCTCACTAAGTAGAGAGAGAGAGAGAGAGAGAGAGAGAGAGCTGAGGCTGGCCGTGAACCCGGATCCTCTGGTCTCCGCCTCCCAAAGTACTGAGATTACAAGCATGCGCTACCACGCCCGGCTACATGTAAACTTTTGAAATTAAATTTTATTGAAATTCACACAAGTTTTTGGATTCAAATGACCAAAAAGATTATATCTATATCTCTCTATATATAAACATATATATATATATATATATGATAACTTGATCATGCACTACATGTTTGTCTTATTTTTAAAAAACTGACAAAGATCTATTTCAGATTGGCCAAATCATTTTACATTCCTAACCATCTTACATTCCTACATTCCTATTAGAGATCTTTTGTCTCTGCATCTCTGCATCATTGACAGCATTTGATATTCTTGCTAATTTCATTTTTAAAATCTCTTGTAATAGGTATGCAGTGATCTCTCCATGTATGTATGTATGTATGTATGCATGTATGTATGCATTTGTTACTGGTTCTGGCGTATGAACCCAGCAGGCTAAGCACATGCTCTACTACCACCCACCACAATCACCCTTTACTCTTTCTGTGGTTTTAATTTGCATTTCTTTAGTAGACAGTGATATAGAGTCTTTTTCCACATGTTAATTGCATGTATCCATCCTAATAGGAAAACTATCTTTCCCTGTGTTTATCCATTATTTAATTGGGTTTCTTTGGTTTTTTACTTTTTAATTTTTATGTTGGAGCTTTGAGTTTTTACTTTTGAGTATTTTTATACAATCTAGATATGTCCCTTGTTAGATGTGTGCCTTAAAATACTTTCTCTCAGACCGCAGCTAGTCATCCCCATAACAGGATATTTTTCAAAATAATTATTTCATTGTTTATATATTCATTTGTTCATTTATTTTGTGTTACAGGGGATTGAAACCAGGGGTTTCTACCTCTGAGCTACACACCAGCACTATTTTATCTTACATTTGTTTTGAAACAGGGTCTCACTAAGTTCTTGAGGGCCTCACTAAGTTGCTGAGGCTGACCACCAACCTGCGATCCTCCTGCCTCAGCCTCCCAAGTACTGGGATTACAGTTGTTCACCAGCACACCTGGCTGCAACAATTATTTTAAGTAAAGTGAAGCCTATTAAGGGTCATGTTTTTGATGTCAAGTCTGAAACTGTTCTCCACTTCCTAGGTTCCAAAGATTTTTTTTTCCATTTCTTCTGAAGTTTTAAAAATCTTACATCTTCCATTTAATTGTATCATTCATTTTGAGTTGAATTTGATGGTGTGAGGTTTAAATAAAATTTTATGTATTTGCCTCTGGATATGCAATTTCGCTGGCACCATATTTTTATAGGTCTAGCTCTGAGTCCTCTATTCTTTATCATTGATTTATATGTTTATCTCTATGCCAAACCCAGAGAATGGAAATTACTATAACTATATAATAAACCTCAAAACCTGAAATCTCAGTTACGATGCAGTTAACATTTTTAACCAGAATGTTTAATGAATATTGTGCTCATTTACCTTATAATTATCCAAAGCAATACATTAATAGATTGCTCAAAACTGTAACAATAAGTCCCAGGCCACGCATTAATCATGCCATTTAACAAATGAACCCACAAATAAGAGAAAGTCTAGATTTTAAGATAGGTTTTTCATGTCTTAATAAGAAAAAAATGGTTATGCAATGAGCATCAAATCAAATATGGCATAGAAAATTTTCAGAGATTTCACGTGTTCTTATCAGTCTCTATGATTATTTTTCAATATTTATGTCAGAAAAATAACTAAGTGATCTTAACATTTACAGCAAAAGAATGTGAATTTTCTTTATGTGCTCAGACTTCTCATAAGACTCTTGATTCTCTCACAGAACTCTGTTTCTTTTATAAGAGTAAACTGTCTACCAACTTTCCAAAATACTAAATATTCTAATTAAATAACCTTGTTTGCTTTGCAGCTTTCCCACATAATATCATGGTTACTGTTGTTGCAAGTGTCTAGTAATTTTTAGCCCAGGTCTCCTAATGTCATATTTATAATATTCTTTGGCCAATATTTGCAATGTATCTAATTAGTGTTCAATTTTATGAAAGAAAGTAGCTGAATTATTATGGAAAAAATTTGGAAATACTAGTATTTTTTCCAGGAACTTGTGCTGTAATTGGATCATAAAAGTACTGCTCTGGAAATTTATTTTCTTTAGCAAGTGTACTGTACTTTTACACAGCTAGCTGTTTCTGTCTGCTTCGGTTAGTAGATTGCAAACTCCCCAGTACCACTACCCATGCATTATTTGTCATTTTATGCCCAGTGCCCAGCTTAAATCACTCAATAAATATTTACTAAATAAAGTAAGAAAGGAAAGAAGAGAGAGAGAGAAAATAAGAATTCGATTCAATATATACATTTGTGTGTGTGTGTGTGTGTGTGTGTGTGTGTGTGTGTGTGTGTGTGGTACTGGGGATTGAACCCATGAGTTTGTACCTCTGAGCTACACCCCAGCCATATTTTATTTTTTATTCTGAAGCAAGGTCTCACTAAGTTGCTGAGGGCTGTGCTAAATTGCTGAGGCTGGTCTCAAACCTCCAGTCCTCCTATTTCAGCCTCCCAAGTACTGGGATTAGGGGAATGCACCACCATGTCCAGCTCATTGTTGATTTTATAAACACTGTTCCTTTGGATTTGCTAACTGTATCTGATTTATCAAAATAATATAGTAGATAGAAAATTAATATTTACTAATTTCATAATATGTATATAATGCACGTATAGTAACATCATAAGCAACATTTCACTTCAAATAATATATATATCAAATAATATATATATACATATATATATTTTTGTGGTACTGGGGATTGAACCCAGGGGCATTCTACCTCCAAGCTATACACCAGCCCTATTTTTTATTCTTTATTTTGAAACAGTGTCTCACTAAGTTGTGGAGGGCCTCACTAAGTAGCTGAGGCTGGCCCCGAGTCTGTGAGCCTCCTATCTCAGCCTTCCAAGTACTGGGATTACAAGCGTGCGCCACCATGCCTGGTAAATATTTTTTAAGCTTAAGAAAATATCTGTGGAAAGTTATTCCTTTTGATCCCCATAAATCTAAACCACATTACCTCGAAGTTCTTGGTTAGTCTCATGAAAGTTCATGAACAATTTTTTCTCTTCTCACTCATCATTATGGGATGCCATATTGATGTACAATGTATACTACCCCTTCAAGGGTACCCCTTCATCCCTGGCTGTTAACTATGTGCTCACAAAGAGAATGATGCTAACAGTGTTAATCTTCTGGTCGGTTGCGTTATATTCTCTATTACTATTCATAAACTGAACACATGCTGTTTTGCTTTTATCCCATTGTGTTACTCTTAGGTACCTGGGCACCAACAATTCAGTGTATCATTCTGATAACAATGGCATTTGCTTATACTTCTATCTGTAGGTCTTTCTCTAAGAAAAAAAAAAGAATATAATGTCAGTCAATGTAAATCTCTCAAACACGTCCCCTAAACACCTTCATTTATTTTCTTCTTTTTTGAAGCATTGTCTACTGCCCCTGTGTTTCATTTAGTTTGGAGGTTATTTATCCCGAGGAAACTGGGTTACAATAAGGAAACAATACACTTGCTGTTATATTTTATTTTAGGATCTTTTTCAGAGCTGAGTTGAGAGCATCCATCAGAGAGATTCATATTTTAATATCAAAACGATTTGAGATGTTGGCAGAAGCACAGTCATTAGTAAATATCACATGTCCCATGTTTTTCTACTTATCCTCTCTCTTAGGATTCTTGCACTGTTACTTAAAATGGGATTACATGAAAAAAACAAGAGCTGTGCCTTAGTTCATCTTTTTATTGTTGCACCTAATAATAATCCTCATTTTCTTTTTATGACAAAAGCCTTTCTAGGTCAAGGAAAAATGCATATGTTTTATAATATTCATAAGGTGTTCTTTTTTAAACAGAACTCCAGCGAGAAGCAGAATATTTTCAGAGATTTTTTTTTTCCCTGAGAATAAAATGGTAATAACACAAGGTATTTCAGACCTGTTTTTTTAAACTATTGCAAGTGTAAGTTATAAAGAAGTTCTCAAGACACACACACACACACACACACACACACAACTCACTGTTATCAAATTATAACCAACATAGATCTTTTAAAGAAGTGGAGGAAATTAAAATCAGTTGTAAGTGCAGGCCACTTACCACAAAACGCTGGATGTCCCTGTTTCTTTTGATCCATTCTGATGTTTTACCATAGGTCAATGATACCTAAAGGACTGAAATAATTTTTTGGAGGTGGTTTACTTTTAACTGAATTAAATAATGAAATAATTAGCAGCATACCTCTACCCTTTTGCTTTGTGTCCCTTCTAGGATACACATTTCTTGTTTTTCTAATGTCCTTTTTATGTAGTAAAGAGGGTGCGACCCACTTGTAAGCAGAAGGTACGCATAATCAGCTCTGGGGAATATATGTTTTTAAATGTGTTTTATTGAAAGATAGTAGAAAATAACTGCTTAGGAGAGCCAAACATTTCATATTTCAGTTCATAAGAATCAGAAAAAATTATGATATAATTTTCTAATTTTATTTACTGAACACATCTTTTATGCCATTGATTTTGTCTAATGAGGTGAAATAAATTCCCTTACTAGAAGTTCCCTAATAGGAAATTATTTATCTATATCAAAAAGCATTCTAAGATGGGTTATTTATTTATCTATATCAAAAAGCGTTCTAAGATGGCACATGCCTATGATTCCAGTACTTAGGAGGCTGAGACAGAAGGATCACAGGTTTGAGGCCAGTGTGCAGTAATATAGTGAGACCCTATTTCAAAATTAAAAATAAGCCGGGCGTGGTGGCGCACGCTTGTAATCCCAGTACTTTGGGAGGCGGAGACCGGAGGATCTGGGTTCGCGGCCAGCCTCATCTCTCTCTCTCTCTCTCTCTCTCTCTCTCTCTCTCTTTCTGTCTCTCTCTCTCTCCTTAGTGAGGCCCTCCGCAACTTCGTGAGACCCAGTTTCAAAATAAAGTATAAAAAAAATAGGGCCGGGGGCGTAGCGCGGAGGTAGACCGCCCCTGTGTTCAATCCCCGGTACCGCAAAAAAAAAAAAAATTTAATTAATTAACAAAATTAAAAATAAAATAGGGCCAGGGGGTTAGCTCAGAGGTAGAATGCCCCTGACTTCAACCCCCAGTATCACCACTACCAAAAATATAAGTTAAAAATTTTTATATTGTTCCATAACTTAGACATTAATTTTCCTTTGTTCTACCCCTTTAATTTACCAAATCTTAAGACATATTGCCCTAAAATAATCTATAATTTGTCATTTTTAAATTAGCTGATATGGTTAATTGGAGAAGAAGTTTCAATATGGTCATTCCTGAGCTTGATTCTCAACAGATAACACTAATCCAGACATTTGCCTCAAATACCTGATATTTAAAGATGTTGAATGAGATTGAGTAGACCAGTGACTTCAATAGTTTGTGTTGAATCAATTGCCAAATTTTGAAAAGCCGCGTGGAATTTACTTATGTGAGAATATTAGTTTATTATTCATATATAATTTATTATTCACTCCTTTTACCTCTTTCTTATAGTATCAACCTATGTTGGAGATAAATTTATTTTAATAGCATTTTTGCTATAAAAACTTAATATAAGAACAAATCTCATGTGTTTTATTTACTTGTATATATCAGCTTTCTTTTTTGATTATATTTATTTTATGATTTTTTGTATTATGTCATTTTAGGGTTTATCTTTTAAATTGCTTGCTCTGCAGAATGAGGAAGGGAATTAATATCATTCTTAAGTTATTCTTTAATTAATACTTGTATTTATCTTCACAAACACATCCCTCATAGGCATCTGGCATTTAACATTTTTCCTCTATTAAGATCATCAAACTGATGTAAAAAATGCATTGCTTTTAAATAACAATTTTATAAAAGTTAGATATGTATAAAGTTAATGGTGGATTTAAAAGGTGGTATAGAAAGTTTCATGGTTTAAATTTAAATTTTAAAAATATCAGATAATTTTTTTTTGGTGGTATCAGGAATTGAACCCAGGGCATTCCACCCCCAGCCCTATTTTATTCTTTACTTTGAAACAGGGACTCACTAAGTTACCGAGGTCTCACTAAGTAGCTGAGACTGGCCGCGAACTTGGATCCTCCCGTCTCAGCCTCCCAAGTACTGGGATTACAAATGTGCGCCACCACGCCCAGCTGGATAATTTTTTAAAAGGCCAAATTTATTTTATTTTGTGTAGAAATCCTATGTTGCAGTCCCAGCTGAAGTGTGTTCTCTGCATGGGGACTCTGCTGTGGGTGTTTTGGAGAGAGGGAGACATGCTTAGTTAACATGGTCACTTTCCAGGGGTCAGGCTCAGATAGCGGTGGGCCTTGGAGATGGCGTCGAAGTTGGTCTTTGTGAAGATGCCCAGGGTGGACATGCAGTCAGCCATCAAGAATGGCCATCAGCTACTGATTAGCACCAGAGCCACGCTGGTACCAGTGCCGCTGGGGCAGGGATGAGGCCCATCAGTGCAGTGCAAGGGGCACTGTGGGGCTCGCTGATGTTTCTCGCATGGTGGGTCTTTTGCATGAAGACAGTGAAGAGCCTGACCAGGAAGATTGCCTCTTGATGGCAGTTGCTACCTTCTTAGAGGACTTTTCACCCGAAGTCGTGGTGGCCACAAATGTCTCATACCTGGTGTGGGAAAGAGGCAGGGTTCTGTAGAGCTTAGACTAAGAGGAAAGAACATACTTTAGCTTACACAAACTGCATCAGGTGTACTGAAGTATTCAGGTTTCCTATAGCATGGAAATTCCACAAAGCATTTTCAGCGTTTCATGTATTAATTTCCTCTCCCTTCTTCTCTTCCATTTTGACTGCTAGCCAAGGACTCTTGGAACTGAATTGTTATATATATTTCTTTCTTTCTTTCTCTGTTTTAGCCTGTCTCAGGAATAATCAGATGGAAAATGTTCCAAAATATGTCTTTTTTGTTCCCATATCTTTATGCCTTTCATATAGCCAATAAGAAGATATAGATAAAGAAAAAAATTTGTATAAAGTAGGTAAGTAATAAAGGGAAACTATTGAAGATATTTTCAAAATTCTGGCCATTGTGTAAGTTCTAATCGATTAATGGAATCGGCTGTAGCACCAAGAGATGTTTAATGTTTTTGTATGTGATGAAATTTAAGTAATTGATTGGCCAGCTTCTTAGACACAGGATAACTATATTTAAATAGGAATGCATCTGATGTCATTCTTTAGCTTTACATTTGTACTCTTCTATAAGCTCTAGTTATCTTTAATTGGGGAAATAATGCATTGTTTTCAAGGAGGGCTATAACTCTTAATGTCTTTCCAGAAGTAGCAAGCAAGTTCACCCCCTTGCTTTTGGGCCACCAGTCCGACTTTCATTTCAGCCCTCCACCCACCACTTCTATCCTTATCTATCACTTACCTTTCTTCCTTGATGTAGGTATTTCACAGAGGCCAAGAATGTTGACTAAGAGCTCCGAGATAGGCAGTTGTCTTATAAGTGTGAATTTGATAATAAATACTTTTAGAAATCATTAAAGTAAAAGTTTAAAGGCTGGGCGTGGTGGCACACACCTGATTCAGATTATAGTTCAGTGTTGAAGATTCTACATAAAAGAATGACTCAATCAAACTCTTGTCTTAAATTTCATGTAAGGAGATATTTTCAAAATAGTTTTGTTTCTTTTTTAACTTTCCCATACTTTCTAGACATAATAAAGCAAAAATAAATAAGCAACCACCAACTTCTACTATAGAAAAAAAAATTCACAGCATCATCATTTCTAATCTTTAATAAAATAACCTTATAGTGCCTGTTCCTATGTCTATATTTGTTCTATGAAAAGATTAAAAAGTGCTTCATTATGTGAAAAATCTAAGTATTATCCTTTTAGAAGTAGTGGTGATGATTTAGATGCAGCTTTTTGTGTGTCTAATAATTTTGAGATTTGTAGTGGAAAGAAGAAATCTAATTATAAATAAATCTTTTTAACTTGTAGGGCTATTACTTACCAAATAACTCTCCAAAGCATGTAGCTTATAAATAAGAGGTATTTGAGAAAAAGACAATTTTCTAAAATGTACCATATCCAATATTTCACTTTCTAAGAAAAAATATTTCTGCACTTACCATCTTAATTTTATTTCTTGTATAGTTTATAAAAAGATTCCTTTTTATCCTTCCACAAAAATATACAACTTATTAGCTATTAAGAAATTCCAAATTAAAATTCATATTGCAAAAAGTATATACATACTATCACTGCAAAAAAAATAAAGTTCTGAAAAGAAAAAAAAACAGAATATCTCTTTCTATGCTAAAACTGGAATTCTGGACAATAAATGAATATATAATATCAGTGTTTTTCTTGTGTGTGTGTGTGTGTGTGTGTGTGTGTGTGTGTGTGTGTTTGGTACTAGGGTTGAAACCCAGGGGCCTTCTTCCTCTGGGTTATACTCCCAGCCCTATTTTAATTTTTTTTTAAAACAGTGTCTTGCTAAGTTTCTGTGTCTGACTTAGAACCTGGGATCCTCCTGTCTCAGCCTCCCAAGTACTGAGATTACAGGTGTGCGCCACCACATCTCGCTTATAATATCAGTTTTTAATAGACTGAGGTAACTTTTGAAATGATTTGAATTAAATAATTACTATATATTGGTGCCATACAATGACTTTACCTTTAGTATCAGAAATGACTTCAGTACTGACCCAGATAAAAGTATTTTAATGTTAAAAAAATTATTCTATGAGCTACATTATGATGTGAGACTATAATGTACCAATAAAAGTAAAAAAGATGAAATAAATAAAAAATTATTCTAGAAATTTAAATTTTCAGTTACATTCTTTATTTTGATGTTACAAAATTGGCTGTGATTTGTTTTACACTTAGTAAATATTAAAATAATATTCAGACAATAAACAATAGAAAATTATTCTGAAATATGCAAGCCAACTAGTTTTCAATTACAGCTGATCTCATCTTTGTGTCACAAAGAACCAGAATAAGTATAAGAATTATTACTGGAAACAGTACACTTGCAAATAATGTAAAACAAATGTATAGGAATTCCTTTTGTTCATTTGTTTTATTTCGTTTTGTTTCTGTACTGCTGGGGATAAAACCTAAGGCCTTGTGAATGCTAGTCAGGTGCTGTATCACTGAGCTAAACTAACCCAGCCTTGTAGAATCTTTTTAAGAAAAATTTTTTTGGTACATGTACAATTTAATAAGTTCAATAGTAAACACAGAATACTCTATGATATTTCAAAATATTTGCTTGTAGATCTACAATTACATTTGTGACTTATGAAATGAGAGGCTAAACTAGTAAAAAGCTTTTCAACTTAAAGAAAATTAATAAACCGATTTTAATTTATGATTGTATTAACAAATATTAATAAATGTATCATCAATTACTGTACTTTTGAAACTCTAATTTTTCCACCATTCTTTTATTTTTCTCTTCCCAGTATTATTTGATAATGTTGACTGTATCTCAGTGGATTTTCAGTTCCCATGCTTTCTGAGCACCGGGTAGGCTCAAGTTTTGGCCCTCCATTGACATTTACTTCTAATAAGCCCCTTAGAGAGTTTGTGTACCTTGACTATGCACCTATTAAGAGAAAATTCCAAAACCTGCCTCTAGCCCCGCTATCTTTCTGTCACAATTTTATACACAGTTCTATCTGACTTATTGAAAAAAGTAAACTCATCATTTTCACTCTACAATATATGTTTCCTCGCCCACCAAATTGAAACCTAAATACATCAAGTGGTTTTGTCCTCCATTATTTCTTTTCAATTTTTAGTTTCACTTCTATAACCATTATCTTTGGCAGAGAGTAAATTTTCAAATGCATGGATAATCACATTACAATTTGTTACTGTATTTCTACTGTTGCTCCTGCTTGTTGTGTAGTCCAGACTAATCAGAATTTCCCAAATAAAATGTATATAAATATCAATAAATGTTATATTTTTTATTTATTACATTTATTGGTGCATCGTAGTTATATGTTTTGATAAGTGTCAGGGTATCAGAAGCATGCATGCACACATTGCTCATTTAGCCCTCCCTCAAATCCCACCCCATTCCCTCCCCCTTCCCTCCTTTCCATGCTCAGCATACTGATTGACTCTGATAATTTTGTGTGTACACATCATGTGCATTAGTGGGTTTCCCTCTTCCCCCCTCCTGTCTCCCTCAGTTAGGTCGCCTTCTTTGCTCAACTAAATATTATTTTTCAACATATGAGATATAGCATCTGCCTTTTTGAAATTTAACCCCTCCTCTAGTTTTCTTCCATCATCTGGATCCCCTTACTTTTTTTCCCCATTCGTATCTTGGTTTTATTTGACAGATCAACCATTTCAACCATTGGACTTTCTTTCAAGAGACCTTATTCATTCAATTTTCCCATAGACAAAGCCCTACCATCTTTTTAAGTCTTTCCCCCAGGTTAAAAGAAGCACCAGCAGGGATGACCTGGAAGAAGTGGAGAAGTCAGGACTTACTTTTGTGTTCCTTGCCCTCTGAAGGCTGCTGTTGGGGCATGGCTGTGTTCTACTCACAGACACAGCATCTTTCAGGGGGCACTTTCCCATGTAAATATCAGTTCTGCAGGTTTCTGGTAATACTGCTTCCTGCCATTGCATGTAAAAGTGGTGCAATGGCTTCCCACTACTACTAATCTGTTGATCAATTCCTGTTGCTTGTATTTCCTGAGGAGTCATGATCCCAATCAAAGATTACCTTCTCACTATACTCTTTTTTTATTTTTCTTGGTACTGGGGATTGAACCCAAAGGCAACCCCCTCATGTCCATTTTATTTTATTATTTTATTTTATTTTGAAACAGAGTCTCACTAAGTTGCTGAGGGCCTCCCTAAATTGCTGAGGCTTTCCTTGAACCTGCAATGCTCCTGTCTCAGCCTCCGAGTACCGGAATTACAGGCATGCACCACTACAGCCAGCTCACGGTAGTCATGGTTACTGCTTTCTGAAGTTGTCATGTTCTTTTTCTAAGTCTGTGTTTATGGGTTGCATAACAGTTTTTGGTCCCATCATTTACAGTTGACTACTATTTTGCATCACACACAACAACCAATGTCAGGTGTATTATAAAAATGAGGAGCTTAAATAATGTGGAGAGAGGCCTGTAGAAAAGTGGATGGACATTGGGGAAGGAGGATTGAGGAAGGAAATAATTCAAATAATACTTTGTCAATATATGAAGGTTCTACTATTAATTTGGGAGGAAAGAGGGGGAAATGGAGTGGGATGAAGAGGAAAGACACTAAGAATTTGGTGCATGTATGTTTGTATCACATTGAACCTCACTATGATGTATAATTGCAATGCCCTCATTACTAAAGGTATTTAGAAAATACTGTGAAGATAATATAGAACAACATCTTCATCATATTGAGGTAGCTAAGAAATCTTAAATGGCACCTAAGAGCACAAAATGTAAAGAGAACTGCAAGGAAAGAATGCATACTTAATTATGCATTTAAAATTCAACAACAGGCAGAAGAACCACGATTTTGTGGTAGAATTTAGGACAGTAGTCGATTTATGAGAAGGTGTCAGCAGAGATTAGGAAGGGGTCTGGTGTGCTAGTCATGAAGGGTTTCTTTTTTATGTGATTTTCTCAAAGGTTTATATACAACTTTCATGGATAACGCTATTTTTTATTTACAATTCAATTGAAAGAAAAGTTTAAAATCTGTGTAATTACTATGGGGACAGAGAAGAGATTTAAAAAAAATACAGGTCTCTAAAAACCTGAAAATGAATGCAATCAATGCAGGTTAAGTCATTTGGGAGAGGGGGAGGGGCAAAATATTTAAGGAGGATCCCATGTGGTAGCTTCAATTTCCTCTAAAGTCAGAAGCTAAGGAAGGTGAAACTTTAGATCTAGGGTAGTGAAATTTGCAAGTAATGAACAAGTTCTGATCATCGCAGAAAATAGAAAACCTGTCCTCATTCTTGACTACCAACTCTCTGCCCTCTCATCTGTTGGGACAAGCTCAAATAGCAGTTCACTCTATTTGTTACCAATTAACTTTATCTTGATGTTTTCTATTGATGTACATTCATGTTTCCACAGGGAAACGTGAAAGCACTTTCTTTCTCTGTGTATTTAACAACCTGATGTTGAAAAGTAAGGTCCAACACCCAAAGATTTTATGCACAGGGATAAACAATGGAGTTTTCTTCCCAACTATATTGTTGAGAGTTTGATTAAAAAAACACACACATAACCAGAACTCTGCTATTTAATATGAAGATTATTCTGGAACTTTAATTTTTGATGAAATCAAGTTTTCATATCTCTGGACTCAGTACAAACTTTTTAAGGTTTGTTCTAAGATCTAAACAAAGCAATGAAAATGTATTTCCTTGACTACTCCAAAGTAGTATGCAAATAAGTGTATCTGCAGGTGTTTGGTGGATGTGTACGTACATGTAGATTATATGTGGACATTGCTGGCACGTAGAGCCCATGAGCATGATGTAGGCTGAGGCTTTCACCATGGATTCAGATGATATGTAGATATGTACATGTGATGATAGACAAGATATATAAGCATAGAAATACACATAGATACTTTCTGGTAGCCTACTATTTTTAGTCATTATTTTCTAAGCCATCTGCAGGTTAAATAATAAGGTTAAGTAATTCTATTAAATGTGGTATATACTGGCTAAAATGAGACAGCATTAAGACATTACAGGACATAGATGGTTTGCCAAAAAAAAAAAAGACTTAATACTATTAAACATCTCATGGAGAATCAGGTCCCCTACTTTTTTCCCAGCAGTCTGTCTGGAAATAAATGAGTAGAAGTGTTGCTACCGCAAAGACCACCTTTCACAGAACATTTGCCCTTGGCTCTTTCGACTTCCTGCCCCCTTTAACATATAATTCACCCCTTAGGGAGAAGTCTGCCTTAGAGAATTGAGGCATCTTATATTTTTTTAAACAAAAATATGTGCTTCAGAACAAAATATTAAAATGGAAGCCATGGTACTAAAGAGAAGACCAAAACAAAACACACAAGCAAGCAAAACTGCATATTTTTCATCCTAAGTGTCTGCATCATTAATTTGTACTTTGAATCATTATGTGTCTCTATTCCCCCTGCTTAGTCCATCTTAAATACAAATAATCCCATCTATTGTACTTGTATTGGCCTTCAGCAGAAAAATCTTCCCAATGCATTCCCATCTGCAGTACAGAGGCTTTCAGAATTCTTCTTTCAGGAGACAGAAGGTTAATATATGCTGTTGAGGAAAAAAAAAGAAAGCTTTAATTTTCTTTCGTTCTTACTGAAGACAAGCAGATAAACACCTATAGGCAGATTTCTGCCTGCAGGCATGAATATGCTTTAAGAAAAAATTTCTTAAGTTATGCAAGATGTTTTTAGAAGGAATTCTTTAGTGTGTTAGCTAATTGCAACCCAGCACTGGAAATATGTTTACTTTGAAAATTCTTGGAATTATTCCAATTGCTTTGCCGTTGCAGTGTGTTTGTTCACACGTTCAGGAGATAAAGGAAGTAAACGCAAGATTGTTTTTAAAGCCTATTGTATGATTTTATTAAAAACAGTCTTTCCTTTTGGCTTTAAATCTCAATTTCTAATTGGTATTGTAAACATGAAATTTTATTTTAGTCTCAGTGCAATTTGTTCAAAATAATGATTGAAAAGAAAACCACTACTTGACACTTACTTTAAAAATTTTTAAAAAACTTCTTGCTGAGGAAGTAAATATTTATACTAAAAATACTATAACCTATTTTGATTCTTGACAAATTACCAAAATCACAAGAAAATGCTATGAGTTTTATTATTTCTCAAAAAATATTATTGTTATCAAGATTCAATTGTTATTAAACAATTCTAACTAATTATAAAAATACAATTTTTATGTGTCAATGAAAAATGAAAGAAAACGTAACAGTATAAATATTGGAGGTAGGCCAAAGTATGTATTTACAATCTAAAATCACAGTTTCATTTTTGATACCTCAATCATCCAATCATTTAAATTTAATTTAAGGAAAATTCAAGATTTTATAAATAATGCATTTCTAATAAGTATTATGATACTATTCAACATTAGCACATAATTCTGGCCCTGATCTGTGTTCTCTGGTGTCTAATTTCAGATTAATTTACAATGGAAAAAATATATTTTGCTTACTTTTTCACATACAAATGACTCTCATTTTTAATAAATTAGCTGGGTTTGTCTTCATACTGCAATGACTAGGAAAATTTACCCCTATCAAGAGTCAGGATGTTCTCCTTCTCTCTAAATAATGCCTTATGTTTTGACTTCGATTTTTGGCACAATTGTAAAAGTAATGTTTATAGATATTTTAATTATTAATTAACATGGTTTGTAGTGTGGTTAGCAGCAGAGTCAGGAACCAACCCTGACCCAAAAGGATCCGATCCCTTAGGATATTCCCTTGGGCAACTGATTTCCCTTGAAAACATTTCATTTGTCTACCACACACCAGTGACAAGTTGAGCGCTTCTTAGCCATGTCTGGGTCACACAACTATGAATGATGTCCATTGCAAGGGCAAGAGATTGCAAAACCCATAGATTGAGGAAATATCTAAGATGCTCCTCTGTACTCGGGGATCTCTACCTAGAAGATCTCCCAGTGAGACCTTCAGAATGCTGAGTGCTCATTTCTAAACATTGCTGTGCTGTTTTCTTGTCTTATTTACTTATTTAATTTATTCATTTATTTGTTTATGGTACTGAGGATTAATCCCAGAGGCATTCTACCACTGAGCACCAAAATCAACCCCTTTATGTTTTATTTAGAAAAATAAGGTCTCACTAAGTTATCACAATGGTAGCCTCGAACCTGCAATCCTCCTGTCTCAGCCTCCGGAGTACTGGGATTACAGGCGTGTGCCACTATGCCCTACTTGTTTTAGTATTTTGAAGTGAAAATTAAGTAGGAAGTACTGGTTAATTTCTTAAGTACTTACCAACTGATGTATGGAAATACAAGATCCCAGCTATGAAAACCCTGATCACAAGCTACTTGGACAGAAACATAGGTCGGTACAAGTACAACAAGGAGTAGGCAGAAGCAGCTCAAAGTAAAATTATCTGCTCTATGAATAATTGATATAATCCATTCATCTCTTCCATACTTTTTATTTGTGTGCATGTGGGTTTTGTTTGTTAGTTTTTCATATATTAAACTAATAATCAGCATTGCACAGTGGCACACACCTGTAACCCCAGTACTTGGGATTATAGTTCAATTTCTAATATCAAAATAAAAATACAATAAAATAAAACTTCATCAAGGCTCAGCCAATGAGCAACAATTAAAAATGCTCTGGAGACATGGTGAAAAGTTGGCCAAGATCCTAGAAGCACTTCACAGGAGATCACAGCAAGCACATGGAAGTCCTAAGTACATCTGCACAAGTTCTTTATAAGCTGAGTGGAGGAAACTCACCAAGCGTCCTGCCAAAGAAGAACAAGTAGTCAGTCAAGGAAATATCAGTGCACCAAAATTAAGGGGTCAGTGTGAAATGTTAGCCATTGTGTATATCCAGTGCTTTCACAGAACAATTGTGCTAAGGAAGAATAATTAAGGTCATAACCCAGAGGACTATGGACACTTTTTTAAATTCAAACAAAAACAAACCAAAAAAAATCTTGAAATCAGTCCTTCCCTACAATGCCCCAACATCAATTTTCCCTAAGAATCACTATAGATCCAAGCTGGCAAAAGAAAAGTCAAGTTAAAGGGGTGTAAATTTCATCAATCTTTACAGGATGGGAATCAAAAGAGCATTTTAGCTTAATTTGTGACAAATAAGTGAACCAATTGCACTTGCAAAAATTAGAGGATGGGCTATAGTGAATTAATGTACAAAACCCATGTATCCATTAAATGAATACATTAAAATTTTGCAGAATGTTTTTAGGTTAAAATAAGGACAGGCATATGTCCATAGTCAGGTAGTCTGTAGGAAATGCCACTGATAATAAGAAAAAATATCTAATCTCTTAAAATTCTAAGTTACTATTACTTAATACCAGATGGGATTGAAGGCAGAGAATGATAATTTTGATGTAAATGGAGAACTTTTTCCTACTCTGTAGAGTCCCTTCTCTACCTTAATAAAGGAGATTTGTGAATGGAAGGAAATAGAATCTGTCTAAAATCTTTTCCCTTTCAACTCCCCTTATCTCTGCTAGCCAGTAAACTGTGGGGAATATTTTTTATGGTACTGGCCTTTGGGACAAATATACTTTCTTGGTCTACTTGTCATAGTCACTATACATAAGCACAAATGTAACAGAAAATTCAGCAGGTATAGATGCTGAAAAATGTCTATATTTTAAAATATTCTGGACTTTATGCTATGAATGTGTCCCCCAAAATCTATGTGTTGGAAACATAATTCTTAATGTAACAATGTTGGGTAATGAGGACTTTTGAGAGGTATTTAGTCATGGTAACTCCATCCTCATGAGTAGATTAGTGCCTTTGAACCTTTTTTACTTTTTCATCCTTTCCATCCTATGGGTACACAGAATTCCATCTCTGCAGAAGATGTGGTACCAAGACACCATTTTAAAAGCAGAGAACAACTTTACTGGACCATCGGACATACCACTGCTTGAACTTGGCCTTCCCAGCCCAAATGAATTAATACATCAAATGATTTTTTTTTCTGACTAATAGCATCATAATCATCCAAACGACCTTTAGGAGTTAATGTTTGACATGGTTTTCAAAATGATTTTTATAGCAAGATCATTTGCATTTTGCCATTACACTGTGAATGATCCTTCAATGATTCGCCATTTCCTAATAATAATAGGAAATCTACATAGCATGATTTTCCTGGGTAGGTACTTATGTTCCTATATTGAAATACTATCTTATGGCCACAGCAGTATTCATGTTATAAAACTTTGTTCTTTCCCAGATGCATTTTGCTACCTCCATCTCCATAAATTATAAACAGTTCCTGTTCAGAGGAACTATCAAAATATCATTAAGGATTTCCAAGCTGGGTGTGGTGGGCATGCTTGTAATCCTAGTACTTTGGAGGCTGAGACAGGAGGATCCGGGTTCGCGGCCAGCCCCAGCAACTTAGTGAGGCCCTCCACAACTTAGTGAGACCCTGTTTCAAAATAAAAAAATAAAATAGGGCTGGGCATGTAGCTTGGAGGTGGAGATCCCCTCGGTTCCATCCCCAGTACTAGAAAAAAAATCCAATTTTTAGTTAGACAAAGAACTAGTAAGTTGACACTCTAGTCCTGCAATAAGAAACTATAGTCACAAAAAAACTGAAAATGGACAACTTTTCTTAGTTCTGTGAGAGAACTGAGATGGCAGGGTCTAAAGAAATGATAAACTTCTTTTCCTCTCTACCTCCGCAGAGTCACTCAACACAGCACCCCAACAACAGATGTGCTGGGGTTCCTCCCCATGCCCTGAGCAATACACCATAGACACCAGCTGGGTGTCCAACAACATAATTAAATTCCAATGCACTCCACCTGGAGCTGAAACTCCAGCCCCCAGGTAGAGGGCTCAGTCCCACAAGACTGCCCCTATTTCACATGCCAATCACTAGTCCCAATTTGTGACCAGCCTTATGAATCACTGGTTGTAAACTGTGGTTCCCATGAATCCCTCAGCCATTTCAATTAATTTGCTGGAGTAGGTAGCATAACTCAGAAAAATACTTTATTTATGTTTGCCCATTTATTCTAACGAGCATGACAAAGGACACAGATGAACTGTCAGATGCGTAGGTCATAGAGTTTCCATCCTCTCTCCAAGGAATGCTACCATCCAGGAGCCACCAACTAATTTTAAGGAACTTAGGAGTAATAGTTAGGGTCCATTAAAAGCTATTTAAGCACTTAGAAATGTTAATAGATATTAAACAGTTACATTTTAAATTATTTTTCAAATACTATGTTTGCATTGAAAAGAAGAGGATTTTTTGATAGAATATTGGTTTTCATTATAAATAATCCATATATTTAAACATTCTATAGCTGGATAACAAAATGCAGAACAGAAACCAATTAGACAGTAACATCCTGTTCCTTCTGTGAAATATACATTCGTGACTCTTTGTAGATACAATTATAGAGAAGATTTCTGATACAATTATAAGTTATCTTAATTAATAAAGTAGAGAGCATTTAGTGAATAATAGGCAAGTTTTGGTACTATTCATGAATACTTGGTAAGTAATTCCACATTAATTATGTAACGGGTAAACATATTTAACACTAATCGTCAAGTTAGGTGGAAAATTTACCTCTATGGAACTTATTCCCCAACAAAAGAGGTTGGATATGCAGAAAATTTGTAGTAGGATACAGATATGTCTTTATCATTTTCTTTTTAATTTTTTAGTTTCTTTTGTTAAGAGTCATAAAACTACCACAATTTAACAATTTACTTTATCTTACATTTTGCATATTTTGGATTCATTTTAGATGAGACAAAAAAGATGTTCTTTACCTTGGTCCTATTTAAGTTTAAGTTTGTCTAAGCAGGCTACTTTTCTTATATATTACATTTGCTGCCATGTTTCTTTATAAGAATAATTAATATAAATAAGCAAAAATTCAAAATATATCATGTCCCATAATTTATGTGAGAATAGTCAAATTCAGGAACTTATCGTGATTAGATTTTTGCTTAATTTTTAAAAATTCTATTTATATCTTCAAAACAGAATTAGTTCTTAGGCATTCTTAAGGGTTTTAAATAAATTTTAATAAACAACTACAAAAAGAAGATGAATCTGAGTAATTTTTAATGGCTTAGTTAAAAAGGGGCTTGAGCCGGGCGTGGTGGCGCACGCTTGTAATCCCAGTACTTTGGGAGGCGGAGACCGGAGGATCCCGGTTCGCGGCCAGCCTCAGCTCTCTCTCTGTCTCTCCCTGTCTCTCTCTCTCTCTCTCTACTTAGTGAGGCCCTCCGCAACTTCGTGAGACCCGGTTTCAAAATAAAGTATAAAAAATAGGGCCGGGGGCGTAGCGCGGAGGTAGAACGCCCATGCGTTCAATCCCCGGTACCGCAAAAAAAAAAATAAATAAATAAAAATAAATAAATAAAAAGGGGCTTGAAGTCAAACTTACTTGTCACCAATTGTGCAATTTGTGGAAACTGGAAAATGAATGTCTTTATTTGCTTAAAGGCTTATAAAAGTGGTTCCATAGGATTGGGACTGAAAATGTGTATCTTAGGTGTCACCTTTCCATTGCGCAATGGTTAGTTATCTAAGTGGTTATGGGAGTTACATGCATTCATCTTGATGCTCTCAAAAATCATATACAGCTCTAAAATTATATTAGATAGCAATAAACTTGATTTTTAAAAAGATGACTATTAACAGTAAGTAAAAATAATGAGGCATGTCATATAAAATATACTGCATGCTATTTTTAGCTAATAAATTTTAAGAGCCTGTACGGTATGGTAAAATGTCTGTTAGAAATCCATAAACGTGGGGTCTGTACATAACTCTGACACTGAGATTTAGTGTCACCACCATGGGCTGAACAATTGCTCTTCAAATTGTTCATCTGTAATGAAAGATTACATGTTGGCCAAATACAACACAAGAGATCTGTTTTATTTTTACAGCCAGAGTTTATTTATGGAAGTGGAAGACTTCTATCTCAAGTTTGTAGAAGGTGTCATAGGTTTTTAAGAAATAATTGTTGACTTTATGAATGAAAAGGGAAACACCCCTTGTTCCTGTGCCCAGTATATTATCCTTATTCTAAGAAACATTTAGAAACACGTAAGAGTTGAATAACGTGTTCCACATAGGAAGGATTACTATTTTCATGTACCATCTGATGTGTTTGCCAACATGTTTTTTGTTCAGTAACTGTAAAGTTTCTCTTAAAGAAAGGAAGAAGCTGAGGAAAAGAAAGAATTTGATGAAAAATCACATAAACACTTAAATGTAGATTTTTTACAAGGCTATTGACAAGGGTGTAGTTAGCAGACACAAAAGATTTGGACAAAAATATTAGCTAAGTAAGCTTACTATAGTTTAGTTTTGAATAAGCATAATATTGATAAGATACATTAATAACTGATAAGATAATCAGTGTTTAGTCTGTATTTGTATTAATCTTTCAAACACAACTATTTATTAAATCATGTATAACATTCTCTAACATTCCCAAGATAATGCTATGAATTTACAATCTTGCAATATGAACAGAGATATTTCCTTTAATACATATGTGCTTAATTAACAGAAATTTACATATATATATGCTTATATTATCTTTCCTATTTAAAAAATCACAGCTTTATAAATATCCCAACAATCTTTTACTTGAGAAAATAGTCAACACACCTATTATCCCAGTACTTGGGAGGCTGAGACAGGAGGATCACAGATTTAAGATCAGCCTCAGCAACTTAGTGAGACCCTGTTTCAAAACAAATAAATAAAAAGGGCTGGAGATGTAGCTCGAAGGTAGAATATCCCTGGGTTAAATCCCAAGTACAAAAAAAAAAAAGATAGTAGACTATGTAAAATAGAATGCGCTAAAAATAAATTATCATAATATTATATGCATTCCTTTTTATATCAGTAGCTATTCAATAGTGTTAAGCTCTATTCTATCCCTGGAATATACCACTGATCAAAGTATGCCCAAAATCCTTATCCTTCTGTAGCTCCCATTCTACCAGAGACATTCAGTCAACAAACTAGAAACATAGTAAATTATGAAATTCTATGTAGATAGTGATGGCGCCAGAAAAATGCATCCGATTTATGAGAAAGGTGAGTTCTAGGGAGAGATAGTAACTTGAAAAGAGATGAACAGAAAAACCTCATTGAGAAATTGACTTTAAGACAAGGTTTGAAGGAACAGTGCGAGGGAGCCATTGGGGATGTCTGGCAGGAGAGCACTTTGAGGGTCAGGAAAGGTCCAGAGTCCAGGCTCAGAGGGCAGCCACTCCTGCTGTCTTACAACAGAAAGAGAGGCAACTGCAGCAGGATTGGAATGAGTTAGAGGAAGACGAGGAGGTAAGATCAGAGAGGTAATAGGGGTCCGATTACCTCAGGCCTCCTAAGTCAATGTAAGAAATGTGTCCTTTACTCAGAGATAAATGGAGCATCATTGCTGTGTCTGGAACAGAGAAGTGGCTTCCATTATATGAGAAACATTCTGGCTGTTCTTCCAGCAACCACCCAGACAGAGGCCAGAGATCCAGCCGGGAATGACTGCCAGTCATGACAGTGTAGCGCTTGCGGAGATATCAATGATCCCATAACCTCAGCAAGTTACCACAACAAAGTTACCACAACAAATTTTCTCAAAAGTATATAGCTCCCATATAGGTTCTCAAGTGTTCTCTGCTTATCATGGACATTAAGGAGCTCAGAATGGGTGAAGCTCTGTCTCGGTGGCTTCTCCAAAATGGGAAGAGATGTGGCAAAACAAACACCGGCTCCTAAAGTGTCCACAGGAAGTTTCTGGTGTCATTGCCACTTACACTTTGTTAGCCCCACCAAGCCACAGTCATGTCTAACTTTAAGAGGAAAAAAGAAGAGTAATCCTCTTAGCAGCCCAGCAGGAAAGGAAAATGTCACAGAGAATTTTCCAGAAACTCCAGCAAGAGTTGATGGTTCCTTGGCCTAGGGTGAGAGGGGTGGAGGTGATGGGAAGTGGTTGGATTCTGGACAGTTTTGGAAGATACAGATATCAGTATTTCCTGAATAATGGGACATTAAGTATGAGAAAAAGAGAGGAAGAGAGGAAGTGAGAATGATGGCTTTTGGGGATAAACAATTGGAAAAGACTCACCATGTTTGAGATCAAGGAGATTGGAAGCTAAGCAGAATTTGGAGGAGTCTTAGATTTAGACATTTTAAGTTTCAAACTGGTGTCTACAAAGGAGAGGTCTGTGCTAGATAAAAACACAAGGAAATGTAAGTCCGTAAGTTGCACTTAAATTTACAAAGTGGTTGGATATGATCATCAATGGGGTCAGTAGAAGTCTGAGGACACTGATGTTTTACCAGCTGCTAAATAGTTGTAGGTTTTAATATTTGAATTCAGAATTTAGTAAAGTATCTCTAGTTCTATTTGATACTGAAAAGCCCAGGTCTATAAAAATGCATGTACCATGAGCACCCTATCTAAGTCTATTTGGACATATTTGTGTATTCTCTAAGTAGGTGATATGCGTGAAGTACCTAAAAAGCAATTTATTTTCGACAAAGGCACCAAAAATATACACTGGAGAAAAGATAGCCTTTTCAACAAATGGTGTTTGGAAACTGGCTATTCATTTGTAGAAAAATTAAAGTAAAGCCCTACCTCTTACCCTGAACAAGAATCAACTCAGGATGGATCAAAGACCTGGAAATTAGACCAGAGACTTTGAAATTACTAGAGGAGGGCATAGGTTCAACACCCCCACATATAGGCACAGTAGAAATTTCCTCAATAAAATCCCCAAAGCTCAGGATATTAAACCAAGAATCAATAAATGGGATGACATTAAACTAAAAACTTTCTGCTCATCAAAGGAAACCATCATGAGTCTAAAGAGAGAACTTACAGAATGGGAGATCTTTGCAGCTACTTCTCTGATAAAGGACTAATATTTAGAATATATAAAGTATATAAAAGACTTAATAATAAAAATAACCTAATCAAGAAATGGGCAATTTAACTGAATAGACACTTCACAAAAGAAGAAATGAAAGTGTCCAATAAATACATAAAAATGTGTTCAACATCATTAGCAATCTGGAGATGAAAATCAAAATTCCACTGAGATTCCTTCAAACCCCAATTAGAATGGCAACCATCAAGAAGTCAAACAACAGTAAATGCTGGCATGGGTGTGGGGAAACAGGAACTCTTCTACATTGTTGGCGGGATTGCAAATTAGTGCAGCCACAATGGAGATCAGTGTGGAGATTCCTCAGAAAACTGGGAAGCTATACCACTCCTGAGTATCCTTCCAAAGGAACTGAAATCAGAATATTATAGTAATATATGCATATCCATGTTTATAGCAGCACAATTCCCAATAGCCAAATTATAGAATCAACCTAGATGTCCATTAACAGATGAATGGATTACAAAATTATGATGTACATACAATGAAATTCTACTCAGCAATCAAGACGAACAAAATTATGTCCTTTGAAGGAAAATGGATGGACCTGGAGAACATTATGTTAAGTGAGATTAGCCAGTCACAGAAAGTGAAGGGTCATATGTTTTGTGTCCTAGGTGGAGATATTGGGGCAGCGGACACTTTCCTGGTTCTCTCTTTGTTTCCATTCATCAGTTTTGTTTCACCACATGGTCCTCACCATGATGTTCTTCCTCTCCACAGTCACAATGTGATGGGACAGAATGACCACAGGCTGAAATCTCTGAAATGATGGGCCAAAATAAATCCTTCTCCTTTATATTACTTGTTGCTAATATTTTGTCTCAGAGAGGGGAGACATTTTCACACAAAAAACCATTTTCACACAAAAATGGTTTGTGTGAAATAAAGTACAATGCTTAGATACTATACACACATATTGTGAATCTCTTCATCAACTAAATCAGAAAAATCTATAGTATTGGATTGATATGTCCAAATGTAATCAGGATATGAGAGGGACTTTAAATAATACAGCAGAACTTCCAGTGGAGAGAGAGAGGTGGTCTAGGGAGAGGTGGAGGGGAGGGAGGGAAAATTAATGAAGGAGTCGCTTCCGTTGACATTATGTACGTATGTGAGAATACCAATGTCAATCTCAATATCCTATATGGGGAGGGGGGAAAGTGGAGAGAGAGTTGGGGGAAAACTCATCAAGTGCTGTGTGCATGTATGTCATTATCCCTGTGAACTACATTATGATGTGAGGCTATAATGCACCAACGAAAGTATTATAAAACAATTAAAAAATAAAAAGCTCTAATGTGTGAACATTCTCCAACTAGAATGGATGTTGACCAAGAAAGGGTCAGCCCTGCCTGTAACACTGATCTTAGCACCATTGCAGTTTCTATTGTCTACGACGTGAAACTCAACTTCATTTTCATTAACAACATTCATTATTATTTGTCTGATTATTTCACATTACATTAGACCAAATGTGTATTATTGAATTCATCACGTTGTGCAAAAATTCTAAGTGACTGTTTACTTCATAAAACCTGAAGTTAAGAGTATTTTCCTTATACTCTTTTAGCAGCATGAAGCAGAGATCTTGACACAGAGATGGATATTAAACTATGAATATTAAAAATAAATTTCAACTAATTATAAGTAGATTGTAATAACGAAGTGAGCTATGACTTTTAGCAATTATGTAATCCTATTTGGTCTTATAATTCATTATTTATTGAGCAAGGCTTTAAGAATTTATAACAAAAAAAGAAAACGTGAGAGTGTTTTCCTAGGCTAAAATGTTAAGAGGTACAATAGGATTTGGGGTGTAGCTCAGTGGTAGAGCACTTACCTAGTGCTTAGGAGGCCCCGGCCTCCATCCCTAGCACCACAAAAAAGTATAGATCAAACGAAGAAATTATACAAGTAATTGCTTTCATACCAGAATGACCTGGCTCATGGTGACCTCCCTGTGTTTCTTTATTTTACTCAACTGTCACATAAGCATTTAGCAGAATGCATGTGACATAGGAGGCATTTGATACTTTCCCTCAACAAATATTTTTTGAGAATCTTATTCTGTGAAGATATTGCCCAGAGATAAGGGAAGAGAAAAATAAACTGTCAGAATAGTATCCTGCTATTTCTAGTTCACATTCTAGTAAAAGATTCAGGAAATAAACAAAGGAATGTCTAAATCTAAGTTATAATTTCAGGTGATGGTAAACGGCATGCATCAAATTAAACCATGTAGATGAAAGGGAAGAGGAAGGCTTGGTAGCTAGGGGGAAGGTGTTACTTTTCTGAGATGATTAAGAATGAAAAGGGATATGAATAATATAAGGAAGCAATCCATGTGGAGAGCTGGGGAAAGATATTTCAAATAGAAAAAGTAACAACTGTGAAGACCCAGGTCCAGCTATGACCTTAGTAGGACCCAGACAACAAGGCAGAAGGATTGAATCCAAAAAATGTAGGGAAGCAAGTTTCCTCCAAGTCTCCTTGTTCCCTTCCCCACAGCCCTCCACAGGTCCCCTTCCTCTAGCTGAAGTCCTTTGTGTTGCCCAGTTTCTCTCTAACTTCCACATATTAGAGAAAACATACACACTTCACTTTCTGATAAGATTCTCTAGTTCCATCCATTTTCCTGCAAATGACATACATAATGCTATGGACATATATGAAGTTATCAATTCCAATCTCAATAATATGTACAGAGAAGAGGGTGGAACCCAGAGAAAAACACACCAAAAGCTGTGCGCATGCATGTTTCTATCACTATGAACCTCACTATGATGTATAGTTACAACACACTAATAAAAGTATAAAGAAAAAGGAAAAAAAGGCATGGATATGATCACAGATTAAGGCAGGGGCCATATAAGGTATTAACTTCTACATTATGAAATTTGAATTTTTTCCTGTGATAGAAAGCCAATGAGGATTTTGCAAATGATAGTGATATGATTTATGTTCCCAAAAGATTGCTATGGATTCTGTCTATGGGTATTAAATCAGATGAAATCGGGGGGGCACTGATTTGTTAATAAGTTATATTAATAATTTGGAAAAGAGATGATTATAGTTTGGACTAGCTGAAGCAGAGGTAATTAGAAGTCATATTCGGAAGCTTATGGTTGAGCTTACAAATAGTACATAAGCAGCTTACACATGGTTGAGCAACCAAACTGTTGGTTGATCAACTGCGTGTGCAAATTCAGGGAGTGAGAGAACGTGGATAAATCCTGGAGTTTGGGTATAAGCCATGGATACAGGCAGTATTAGAAGAGCAGGCTTTGAGGCAGGAAATCAATTTTGCCTATGTAAAGTTTTATGTACCTGTTCATATTTAGAAGCGGAGCTAGCAAATTATAAATTTAGGATATACATTCTAGAGCCATCGATGTATAAAATGAATTCAAATCCATGGGAATGTGTACAGTAAAGTAAGGGTTAAATAGAAGAAGAAAAGAAGAGACATGGGAACTGAGGGCTTGGTGTTAGGGAATTGCAGAAGAAATATGCAAATTAGACAAAATAGTATCCATTAAGAAGAGAAAATGCCATAGAGATTTTGGTTTGTGAAGCCAACTTTTTTTTTTTTTACAAAAGAAAGAGTAGTTTATTATATAAAATAGTACAGCATGGTTAACTTAGGGGTATTCTACACCTGAGATAAAACTCCAGCCCTTTTTTTTGTTTGTTTGTTTTTGAAACAGGGTCTACATTACCACATGATTGTCTTGGACCTGCGATCCTCCTGTCTCAGCCTCCCAAGTATTGGGATTATTAATATAGCTAGCCACCATGCCTAGCTATATTAAATGTTGTCTAAAAATAAAGTCAAGCATAATGATGGTTAAAGTTGATCATTAGTGTTGTTCAGGGAAGGGATTGGTGACATTACCAACAGTGACTTCTTAGCAGTATTAAATTACTCAGTCAAAATTAGTATTTGTGTTAAAAAGAAAGTTGTGGCCAGGTGTGATGGCACATGCCTGTTAATCCCAGTCCATAGAAAGTTAAGACAGGAGGATCACAGGTTCAACACCAGTCTCAGCAATTTAGTGAGACCCTCAGCAACTTAGGGAGACCCTTTTTCAAAATAAAAATTAACAAAAAAAGGGCTTAAGGTGTAGCTCGGAGGTAGAATGGCCCTGGGTTCAATCCCCAGTACAGAAGGAGGGAAGGAAGGAAGGGAGGGAGGGAAGGAGGGAGGGAGGAAGGGAGGAAGGAAGGAAGGAAGGAAGGAAGGGAAGGAACTAGTAACAACCAGTTATGTAAGGGTGAGAGGAATTAAAGAAGTTTTTGTCTGTCTGTCTGTCTGTCTGTCTGTCTGTCTGTTTGTTTAAACTGGAAACATTTTTGTAGATATGTGAGTAACCTGTGGGAAAGTAGGACATTTGAATGCAGAAAGATTTGTTAATGAAAAGATAAGGCAGGTCTACTTTTATGTCTTTTATTTTCATAGTGAAATTAGAATCGAAACAACCAACATTGAGGAAGAAGGAAGAGGTATAAAGAGAAAGGAGAAAGTGAAAAATAGCTTGTGAAGAATAATAAGTACAAGTGCTGTGTGTCATGTGTGTCACTATCACTGTGAACTACGTTATGTGAGACTATCCTGTACCCATAAAAGCATGAAAAAAAAGAATGATAAGCCATATGATCATGGGAATGTAAAATTTTATGGAGACTCACCTGGGTTTACTAGGCAGTAAAACGCGTTTAAAAGTGTTAGTGAAAATTGTATTCGATTCGATGAAGTCTCCAAATAATCATGATAGCCACCTTTTAATCCTCAGTTAAAAATAATTTTAAAAAACAAATCTGGAGTGTGAAGAAAATCACATAAATTAGAACTTGACTCACTAATTAAACTTAGAATAGGGTTTTTTGATGGCATATTCTGTATATTTTATATGTCGTGACTATAGTACTTACAGCTTTTAAATAAATACCTTTGTATTGTGCATCTCCAGAATAATGATTTTGAACATTGTATTTGAGGAAATCCTTTTTCTTTTTTTTTTTTTTTTTTTGTGGAGAAAGCAGATCCCTTAGAAAAAAGTGTGATTATTTCTCTTCCTCCAGAACACAGTCACCGTGCTAAGCATCTATAAGGCCCTTTCAGGAAGGCTGGAGAAAGGTAAAAATATAAACTCTAGTGTATGTTATAGAATACTATTTGGGAGGATCTGCTGTACTATTTCTGAGTCTCAAAATACTTGCACATACTCTGTTTTCAAGTTACTTCTCTTCCATGATTATTTTACATAATCCACTATCCTTTATTTTGCTTGTGATCAGTAAAACAATAAAAAATTATTTTGTGAGATAGGCATAGCTAATATATCACTTTTTCTCTGGTAATCAGGCACTAAACACCTATTGTTTTATTGATTGTAACCTACAGGATGAGCAGCCCTTATCTGAAATGCTTGGGGCCAAAATTTTTAAGTTTTTTTTTTTTTCCGGATGCCGAAATAGTTGGATATGCATAATGAGATATCTTGGGAATGGGACCCAAGTGTAAATACGAAATTTATTTCTGTTTCATGTACACCTTGTACACATAGCTTGAAGGTAGTTTGGTGATGCAACATTTTTAAGTGTTCCTGCATTTTGTTCCCTACCTGTCACATTAAGTCAGGTGTACAATTTTCTACTTGTGGCATCATGTCAGTGCTCAAAAAGTTTTTGGATTTTGGAGCATTTTGGACCTGGGTTTTTGGAATAAGGGATGCTCAAAACTGTACTTAACTTTGGAAGAAGCAGACACCATTTATCTACTTGAATATAATCTTGGAGTTCCCAGAACTCTTCCTTTCTCTGAAGAGTTTTCCATTTTAAATAAACACAAAAAATGTGAAGTGAAACAGCCAAGATTTGAGATTGCTTCGAGGTGTTGCTAAAACAAAGAACTCGTGTAAAATGTACTACATTGTTCATGGTAGCTGAAGAGATAATGTATGAAATTGAGAAGGCTATTTTCATAATTCGGAGGCAGGCACAGGAAAACATAATAATTTCATCATTTTGAGAAAAGACGAAGCAACAACCCTCCCATGCTTTCAAAAGATTTTCTTTTATTGTAGTCCACAACTGAAGTTGCTGAAAGTTGCATATGATAATGAGTTAATTAGCAATTCAGTGTACCTGGGCCTGCAGTTAAAAATGACTTTGAGATTGAAAGCCACCCCACTGTATTGAATAGGAATCTGAGGAATTCTGGTCCCCACCAACTGGCCCGTGAGATCCAAAAGCCCCCTTGTTAGTCCAAAACACTTTCAGGCTAAGGCTGATGTCTATAGTCCCGGTGCTCTCTGTGCCCTGCCCACACAGTGGCTGTGATCATTCTGTGAATAGGGAGTTTGGTTCTATTTCAGTGTTCCAAATCCACTGTCTCAAAAAGGGATGCCTCAGGACAGAAGTGTCTTTTATTGAATCGAGCTGAAAGCATTTACATTCACCAGAAAAGCTGTGCTTCCTAAGGATACTCAAAAATGACTAATTATGTCTAGTGCCAGGTGCACAAAGCAAATCGCTTGGTTTGCTTTCATGGTTTTTAAGGGGGAGAAAGGTACATTGTACACAGACAATCACCATATTGCTTCTCGAGATGTATTTATTGTTTCTGGGGACGATTCCTCCTTTCTGTTCATTATTCTAGCTCAATTTCCTTCTATTCTTTCCTCTACCTCTCTTATTAAATTATGATCAGAAGAGTGAATTCAGTTTGCAAAATTCTCTGTTTATTCATATATAAATTTTAGAAAATGTATAAATTAACTATCCACAGATTGGTATTTCTCTCCTAATATGTTCTTGGTTTGATAAACTCTTAAATGAGTGAAATTAATGGTATCAGTAGATAGGAGTTCATGAGCATATAATACTAAGGCCATCAGTCCTTTTGTTAATACAAATGTCATAGGAATTCTCAGGGCTGTTTGTATTATTCTTCTTTTCAGTTTTAATTTTTATTCTCCTTTTTTACCTCAGGAGTGGTATTATATAACTATTATTCTTAGTTTCATGTGTGCTACATTGATATGATATATTATTTCTAATCCCTAAAGATTAAGACTGATTTTTACTTAACTACTGTAAACCTTTTCTAAATATTCTTCATTTGCCATAATTAGGTTCAGTGAGAAATATTTCTAGAAAGAGCTTTTTTAAGTAAATTAAATATGTTAGGTTTATTTTGATTTTTGGTGTATGAGTTAGTGAGTTTTTTCTTATGTGAAATAATTACAAATTGAGGTCAACTGGGCAGATGTATTGAAAGATTTATCTGTGCAACTCTAATATTTATTCCATTATATCTTTGGGTAATTTTATGATATTTCTGTGTAATTATTTTCATCCTAGATGTTCCACCAAATATTTAACCTTTTTTTAGTCATATAAAACTTGATGTACTTATAAGAGATTTAGTATAAGGAGTTGGTTTAACCAGTTATTGAGATGGTTTAAACAACTGAAGAGGCTTCCTTCCAAACTATGTAAGGTGGGCTGTTAAGAAAGCAAGATTGTGCCAGGTGTGGTGGCACACGCTTGTAATCCCAGTACGTGGGAGGCTGCGATAGGAGGATCACAGGTTCTTGGCCAGCCTCAGCTACTTAGTGAGGCCCTCTGCAACTTAGTGAGATCCTGTTTCAAAATAAAGAATTAAAAATAGGGCTGGGGGTGTAGCTCTGAGGTAGAATGCCCCTGGGTTCAAACCCTAGTACTGTACACACACACACACACACACACAAAAAAAACTAAACAAAGAAAGCAAGATTGAAACTCTCAGGAATGAATTAAAGTTGAGGTCCTCAGATGGGATGTCTTCTTCTTCCAGGGAACCTTAATATTGTTTTAAGGATTTTCACTAATAGAATCAGAGCCACCTATGTTATCTAGGATAATATCCTTTACTTAAAGGCAACAGATTGTGAATGTTGACAGCATCTAAAAATGATCTTCACAGCAACATCCAGATTTCTGTGTGTCTGAATAGATACTGGGGTCCAGCCAAGTGAACTCTTAAAACTGACCATCAAAGTCCAAACTTGTCAACCTGACCCTCATGGACAACTCCTTAAACCAAACTTAATCTCCAAATAAAGAAAACAACAAAGTTAAACTTTTCACTTAATGTGATATAATTAACTTGAACATAAACAAAACTGCACTACTTCCCCAGGGAAGAAAGCACAAGTCTTATGTGATGTTTATCCCTCCCCTTGATCTTCAGCAACTTTAATACTGTGACATCAATTTTACTCATTAATAAACTCACCAAGTACTGTGAGCATGCATATCATTATCACTCTGAGCTACATTATGGTGTAAGACAACCATGCACCAATAAAAGTATATCAAAATAAATAAAAAATATATCTTACATTAGATGAAAAAAGAGTGAAAAGCAAGCAAAATAATTTTGCTTAATATAGGTATTAACATGTTCATAACAAAATGAAGAATAAATACTCATAAATATAGCCTTCAGCCCTACAACTCTTCATGTGACCCTAGCAGGTATTCATAGCCTCTACTCTCACTCCAATATCTCAGCTGCTTGTTTTCTTGCCTAGTAAGATGACCTGAATCTTCATGAATGAAGAGTTTGAATCATTAGTAGGTCTTCCTGTGTTGAGTTGTTGTGGTCCTCTATTGACTTTAATCATAGGATGTGGCAGTACAAGGAGACGAGTGAAAAGATTTCCTATGTTCCAGATGTACTTTTCCTTACTTTCATTGTGTAACAATAGCAAACCAATGTTTCCTTTGTAGTTAGAATCAATCTCCCTAGTTGGTATAGAAACTCCTTTTTTTTTTTATTTAGAGGCATGAGGATACTAACGGAGTCAGCAATAGTCTCAACTTACAGTTCAATAGAATTACCTTTGTGTTATTTGGTAGAAACATTCCCCTCTTTTGATGAAGCCATGTAAACCAGCAAAGTATAATGTCACAGGGTCAGAAGGTATTTTTTTTTCCTAGTGGTAATAGTGAGTTCTGTCACTCCCATTTCCACCCCTTAATTCCTGAATCTGAATGCTAGCTATGGGAAAAACAGCACCATTGATTGGATGCTGGTTTAGGTCATAAAGAGCCTTATGGAAAACTTTTCCACAGTCTTAAAAATATTTCCACTTATCTAGTGTTGTAATTGAGCATTCAAAAGGTGATTTCACCGTCCTATCTAGCCAGCTGTCTCATTGTGGCGAGAAACATGGCAATACCAGTGAAGTCCATGAACATGGACCTATTGTCACTTTTTTTTTCTGCAAAGTTAGTTCCTTGGTTGGAAACAATGCTATGTGGACTTTTATGCTGGTGAAAAAGATGCCCTGTATATGCATAAGTGGTAGTTTTGGCAGAAGCATTGCATTTATTTCATTGCAGGAAGGTCAAATTCATTTCCAGGGGAAATGGGCCACCATGGCCATTTTGTTCATTAACCCATTGAACAGTGGGAGGCATGGATAAAGAGAAAGGAATACTAGGATCTAATAGCAGGCCATCCCATCCGTATGATTATTAAAACCCCCTCTGCTAAGGTCACCCTTTTGTAAGCATTCACATAGACACAAATGTTCACAGTCTTTGCCTATTAAGTGAAGGCTATCCACATATCTCTTCCCCAGGCATCCCTGTCACAAATTTTCCAATTATGTACTTTCCAAGTCCTTGATTACCAAAACAAATAATTGACCATAGCCCATGAATCAACAAATACTCATACCTCTGTCTGGTAATTTTTCCTTCTAAGTGTACTGCTGAAAGTTCGGCAGACTAAGAGCACTTCCTTTTCCACTTTCCATCAGGGATTTTCCAGGAATGGCTATAGTGTTGAAGTTGACTGCTTTCAGATATTGCCTGCATATTGTGCAGAACTGTCTGTAAACAAGACCTGAATCTTCCCTTGCACAGTCAACTGATCCTAGGAAACTCCCCAGGATAGTCATAGACTGAGAAAGAGTAGGTAATGAAGAAAGAATGGGGCACTATACATATTTGGACTACTACTTCAAGTAACTTCTTTGCGCCTCCTCTATCCTAGTATCATACATAATGTTTCCATACATATTAATAGAGTGTTGTTGAGCATGCCCATCTTTATTGTTTGCTGGGTTGGAAAATATCCAGTTCATGTTGGACAACTCAGATTGCTTGGTAACTTGATGCCCCATCGTTAATCATTCAGACTCAACAGCAAGCCAAAACTGTTTCTCAAAAAGAAAATAGATATCAAAAAAGAATAAAAGGCATTCATCCCAAATACTAAGGATCTTTGCTGTGACTCACCTGTAAGAGCCTTCCAAATACCCCAACCAGAGCTGGCATTTAAAGGGTCATTGTGTATCCTGGATCACATGGTCCAAGTGGAGAATCAACTTACTTAGCAGCTTGGAATAGCTACAGAGCATTCTCTGCTGCTAAACCCTATACAAAAGTAACTGTCTAAGCTCTCTCAGTAATGGCCTGGCTCAGCACACTCAAATGATGAATATGTGGCCTCCCAAATCCAGGGCTCATTAGGCACAAGGCCTCTTTCTTTGGTTGGCCAGATGCAAGAATGTATCCTTCACATTAGAAAGGATGTCTTGTGTTCCACAATACCAAACTTCTAGAAATTTCTCTGAGATATAAGGACTCTACATTTCCATAAGATTTATTTCTTTCCTCCTGAAACACAAATGTTTTGCCTATATGTCTACAGTAGTTGCTCCTTTTTTCTCGCCAGGTCCAATTCACATAATATAATCAATGTAATGGATCAGGATGAAGTCTCCTAGAAAAAGTAGGTGATCAAAGTCCCTGCAAAATAAATCATGACATAGGGCTAGAGTTGATATACTGCTGGCCTTGCCAGCTGAAAGAAAAATACATCTGGTGTTCTTTACTGACAAGTATTAAGAAAAAAAGCATTCTCCAGATTAATAGTTTCACACTAGGTTTCAGGGGATGGGTTAACTTGCTCAAGCAATAAACCCATTTCTGGAAGAGCAGCTGTAATAACTACAGGATAGTGTGGTGACCCACCTGACCCTCTGTAAGACTCATATGAACTACAGATGGAATACTTACCTGGCCTCCATAAGCTCCTATTCTGATTGGTGGAACACAGTCACATTCAAATCTGCAGTAATTGATTTTACTTCATACTTCATGTCCAGTAACGCCACAAACATCTGATTATTGTCATTTTCCCATTACATACTCATCTTTTGACATTCCACAATTGCCTTTAAGGAAAGCTGGGAGAATGATAAAAATATAAATATAAACATATGTTTATATATGTATAAATGAAAGCTGGACGTGGTGGCGCACACTTGTAATCCCAGTACTTGGGAGGCTGACACCGGAGGATCCGGGTTTGAGGCCAGCCTCAGCTACTTAGTGAGGCCCTCCGCAACTTAGCGAGACCCTGTTTCAAAATAAAGAATAAAAAATAAGGCTGGGGGTGTAGCTCGGAGGTAGAATGCCCTTGGGTTCAATCCCCAGTACTGCAAAAAAAAAAAAATATATATATATATGTATAAATGATAGATAGATATATAACTATAAAATATAAATATATAAAAGTATTACAGATATTTTGGATTTGGAAGAAGTTCCTCCTTCCTCAAGAGTTCTCAATTTCCCCTGTATTCAAGGGGCTCATTGTCTGCCAACTGACTCAAATTTGAAGGGCCATGGTTCTCTGTTTTGATGATTCAAGATAAATTTCTGTTCACTTGACCAACACCACAGTCCTCTATGAGTCAATCTTCTCTTATTGCTTCTTCAACATTATTGTCCATTATGGTGACCCCAACCACACCGTCCTTGGTGATTGTCTCTACTGGTCCTCTGGCACCCTAAAATGCTAGTAAGCCCATTAAATTTAAGGATGCCTGCTGAGTGGTAGCAGTCCCACTGTAATTTCTGATTTACAGAGAATACCTAACACAGAGTTCTTCAACAATGCAGGACTCCTCTCACAACTTTGTTCACTACACTGTAATGAAAGATGTATGTATCTTCTGGATGCTCATGGTATGGGTGAGCAGGTCTTGCATGATAAACTCTATTCTCTCTAAACTTTTATGCATCTTCTATAGAAAAACAAGATAGCTCTGGAATTTCATCTTCATATAGGGCAACCCAGCTTTTGGCAATGTTTTCTTTAACCAACCAAAATATTAGAGTACTTTCTAATCCATCCAGCTAAGACACAGAATGCCGAATCTCTGATTACTGGACCAATTTATACCCACATGGTCCAATTACAATTTTCAGAGTCCCATTACATTGCAATCAATTCCTGTGTTTACCTAGATGTACTGCAAGGTTGGAAATCCAATTTCTGATGTAATTTATTTACACTCAGGATGGGTTGGGTTCTCAAAAATTTCAGCCCTGAGCCTACAGGAGACAAGAATATAAGTTTTTTTTTTTAATGGCAGATATAGAATTTTCCTTTCTTTCTTTTTCTTTCTTTCTTTCTTTCTTTCTTTCTTTCTTTCCTTCCTTCCTTCCTTCCTTCCTTCCTTCCTTCCTTCTGTCCTTCCTTCCTTCCTTCCTTTCTTTCTTTCTTTCTTTCTTTTTTTCTTTCTTCATTCTTTCTTTCCTAGGAATTGAACCCAGGGGCACTCTACTACTGAGCTATATCCCCAGCCCTTTTTATTTTTTTTTATTCTGAGACATGGTCTTGCTAAATTGCCTAGGCTGATCTCAAACTTGCGATTCTCCTGCCCCATCCTGGAGATTACAAGTGCCTGTCATTATGCCTGGCCCAAAAGCTGCCAATTCATTTATGCCAAGTGTTATGGTTAGATATAGAATGGCCCCTTGAAGAGCTCATGAATTGGTATTTGGATTTGATATAATTGAATCTTGAGGGTTGTAATCCCAGTAGTGAATAAATCCATTGTAATGGATTTACCTGGTTGGTACCTGGTAGGCCCATAGGGTATGGCTGGAGGTGGCCAGAGATAAGCCCATAGGGTGTGGCTGCCTTGGGGCTTATATATGGTTCCTCCTCCCCTTGCTCGCTCTCTTGCTTCCAGTCTCCATGATGTGAAGAGCACAGCCCATGTGCTCTACCTCTCTCTGCCTCCCACCACCATGCCCTGAGATCTGTGGTTCCCAGCCTCACATGGACTGAACCTGAAACCATAAGAAAATAAATCATCTTTCCTCTAAGTTACATGGTCAGGTCTTTGGATTATGGCTGCAAGAAGGCTTACCAGAACACCAACTTTAAGATGGGAATTTGAAGCCCCGTTATCATCCCTCGGCCCCCCAACTTTCTCCAATGCAGTTACAGATGACCAGCCTAACTCTTTGAACTCCATTGTTTGACAAAAAAAAATTCTTGAAGGTGTTAAACATATAGTCACCTTGAACTTTTAAGAAACATTTGATTAGGATTGTCCAATATTTATATTATCACATCATGATATGGACTACTAGTCCAGTCTTTACTCTTGGAAGTAGAATCATTTGTTCCTTGAAGTCTAATCGAAATAGAAACTCTGAACCAATTCAACAATATTATCTTAATATCTATTCCTCTGGAACCACTATTAGCACCAAAATATGTATGCATCAGGTTTCAACAACAGAAAGAGAACCAGTGAGAGACACATACATTAAGAGGAATATTGGAAGGCATGGGCCCGAGTAATTATGGAGGTTGGGAACTCAAGTCTATAATCCATAGTTAAACCATCTAAAGGACCCAATGGATCACTCAACATGGCCTAACTGCAGTCAACAGGTGAAATTTTTGCTTATATCAAATCCTCATTTTTGTTTTGAAATTTAAATCAGCATTTGATTGAATAACCTGGGTCTCCAGTTTAGCCAAGTTGATACATAAAATTGATAATCTCTGAAATCTTTCTGTAACAACCAATGTCTCTCTGTGAGTTTTTTATAATTCATAAAAGAAGGCAATTTTTACAAGATGTCTAATTTTTTTCCTAGCTGTATATTACTTTGGATTTTTGTACCATGTCCCACTGAATTCCAATATGTTAGAAATTGTATGAAAGAGCAAATGCAATCTGCAACTATTTGAGGTACGACTTCTAAACCCAGTGCTATGGTCTGGATCTACAATATTCCCCCAAAGAATATATGTTGTGCCAAAGTATTATGAGATATATGAGACATTTTCATACCATTTCTTTGATGCATAAATTCCTTATTATTTATGGACAAATTCTGTATATCAGAGAAATATTGTTTTCTTCCATTAAAATAGCTTCCTAAATTATTGGAGAGCTAGGAAATACTATTTTAATGAATGCAAATGGGATTTTCTGTTTATGCTACATCAAAAAAATTCCACAGCACAAAACTAAAGTTGTTTTTTACTTGCAAAGATCTGACTGCATAATATTTAATGAAAATGTAGACAAGGATTAACCTCCATGTTTCTATAATTTCCATTGAAGAATTTAAACTTAAATGTTATATTTATAGCTAATAAAAACTAAAATGAATTATTTGAAATAAATGACCTTTCTGAGAATCATGTCTGCTGTATTTTAATGCAAATTTTGAATAATATTGCAGCCTATTCTCAGATTTAAATTTTGTCAAATAACCCCAAATATTTGGAAATAAATGGTAATTTGATGATAGATCACTGGCATTGAACTGAATTCTTAAAATTCTTTCAATTTCCAATATTTCTTATGGAGTGAGACCTTTCCAAACTCCTGGTAGATTTGGCCAAATCAAGGTATCAACTTTTCCCAGTTAGTGCACTGGCCCTTTGACACCAAGAGGAACAAACAATACTTGAAATAGAAGATCCCCTGCTTCCTATCAGTCCTGCCTCCATGTGAGATAAACATTCAGCTGATCTAAGTACCCTGGGAACAGTCAAGATTCCATTCCATAAAATATTAGAAAATTTGGGACAGTTTGTAAGACTTCATTATTCCCCTCAAAGAGATAATTTATTTTGAGAATTATTGTGATAATTAAATCAATGTCACAAATGCTTACAGCAGGATCTGTCCCATTGTAAATAGTAAAAAAAAAAAAATGTAAGATACTCTTATTTAGGATGTGGTAGAGAGCAATACTAAATCTGCAGGCTCACAGCACAGAGTACCTCAATCTGAAACGTTTTTTTTCCCCACTTATTAATTGTATTGTACTGGTTGAAGTTTTAACTTTTTTTTCTATCTTGATTGTCACATGAACACTATTATATATACTCTATCCCAAAAGATCATCAATTGGATTAATAGCACTGGTAATTATAAAATGCAAAGCCATACTCTTATAATTAATATTAGCACATATTAATGACTATTAGTTAGAAAACAAGACAATATAAAATTGTATTCAATGTGTAATTGGATATAAATTCTTAATATTTCTCATAATTACAGGCATCACCTTAGATCAGGATTCCAGGTCAAAATTTCCAACTGTCCTTATGTAGTTTTATTGTCTTCATACTTCATAGATTGTTAATTATTATTATTATTGTTGTTGTTGTTGCTTCAGAATGATCTTTATCGTCATTCTACTGCTAGGTTCCTAATCAATATCTTAATCACTTATTTTGACTTACAGAGAAAAATTCCAAAATTAATCACCCTATTGTTTCCCATATTTCACAAGTCCAGAATTTCCTTACTTAGAATAAATCATTCTTCAATTAGTAATACTTAGTTTTATATACAAATTAAAATCCACACTTTTTAATATTTTTTTATATTTTAGGCAACAAGGCATACCACAATTTTCTGCACTTATTTCTCCACACTTGCTTTATATGGTCTGTATATCAACTATATTAAACTAGCCTTTTTCCTATTTAAACTGTCTATATAAAATAATATATATGGAGGCAATTTTTTACCTTATTTTATTGATCTCATACTCTTTTGAGGGCCAGGCAAAACACCTGGAAAATTAAAACCACACAAGGATTAACTCAGATAAACTGGATTTTAAATTATGGCTGTACTATTTTAAAAAGTTTACTACTTTAAGCAAGTCAAGAGAATCCCTTTTTCCCTTATGTGAAAAAAAATAATACCTATCTTTAAAAAATAATGTACAAATAAACTTATATTGAGCAGATAGTTTTAATGGTTAATATTAAATATTAGCAATATTAATATTAATATGCAGTGGACCAGACATTTAAACAAACATTATTTTGAGAGTTTCCATGAAGGTGTTTCTGAATGAGATTAACATTTCAATAAGTTGACTTAGTAAGCCAGACTGTCCCCCTCAAAGTGAGTGAGCCTTAAATATAATAAAAAGGCTGATTCTCCTGCAAATAGTGGAGAACTCCTTTTGACTATCTTTGAGTTGGAACATTTGCTTATTTTCTTGCCTTGAAGTTCGCTTAAGCATTGGTTTTCTTGGGTCATGTCCCTGCCAGCCCTAGTACTTGGAAGTACACCATGAACTTTCTTGGGTTTCTAGTTCAATGATTGCATATGACTCAGCAATACCACTCCTTGGTACCCTTCCAAATGAATTAAAATCAGAATACTATAGTGATGCATGCATACTTATGTTTATAACAGCACAATTCACAATAGCCAAGTTATGGAAGCAACCTAGGTATCCATCAACAGATGAATGGATAAAGAAAATGTGCTATATATATACAATGGAGTTTTACCCAGCCATAAAGAAGAATGAAATTGTGACATTTGCATTAAAATGGATGGAACCGAAGAACATTATGCTAGGTGAGATAAGCTAGACTCAGAAACTCAAGGGCTGCATGCCTGAGAGAAAAAAGAAACCTACAGTCACTATTGAATGCCCAATCTTCCAGCAGCAGAGACCAACTCTGAGTACTTGGTGTGCCACCGTTGCCCAAGGGTGATCAGTCAGTCACCCAGTAGCAGGCTGGTTGAATTGGACCACTTCTGCCATGGAAGGCGCAGCATGTTGTTCTTACTGGAACAGACCCTTACTGTAGAAATGGATTTGACTTTCTTGCAATGCAATAAATGCAACGCTTCTGCCAGAACTACCACTCATGCATATACAGGATGTCTTATTTCCCAGCATAATAGTCCACATAGCATTGCTTCTGACAAAGGAACTAACTTTGCAGAAAAGAGAGAGAGAGAGAGTCAGAGACAGAGACAGAGAGACAGAGAGACAGAGAGGACGTCACAATAGGTCCATGTTCATGAAACTCACTGGCTTTTCCAAATGTCTTACTATCATGGAACAGCTAGATAAGACAGTAGCATCATGTTTTGAATATTCATTTCCAACACTGGCTAAGTGGAAATGTTTGATAGGACTGTGGAAAGGTTTTCTGAAAGTCTCTACTACAAAATCAGTTTTCCTGGGTTTTCAGCTTAAAATAGCTCTAGATACAGATAGATACAATAGATACAGATACAGATATAGTTATTATATGGCCTGGGTTATTTTTCCAGAAGGACCCTAGTTAATATAAAAACTAGAAACTTTTGTTATAATTCTGAATATTTTACCACAGTGACTTTCCTGCATAATCCAAGCACGTTTTAACCACAGAATGTTTCCAATCTATGTGCTTTCATATGATATTACATTTACAACTGCTCTGTTTATTAAAATCATGAGACCAATGAGGGGCAGACACTGTCATCAGGGAAAGAGGATATGTCACATCAGGTCAGAGACCTTATGAGTCTGCAAAATATTGTCTGCAATATACAGCTATGAGTCTGTAAAATACTGTCTGTGCCATATGACCCAAACCTCCTAGCTCACCTAAATCTTAAGTTTCATAACATAAATAATAAATAAGTTTTACTTCATTTGCGTACTTATTATACCATAAGAACACTTAAAAACATGGCACATTAAGTAAGTTAATTTCTTTTTCAGGACTTAGTCATCTGTCAGTACTTTGAGGAAAGGTAGGATGAAATTCTGGAATCTCTAACAAACAGAAGGAAAAAGAATCTAAGTTTGTAAATCATAGTGCATAGAACTTTAGGAAGTTTGGAGGTAGAAAAAACATATTGGAAAACTGAGCTTCCCAAAGTAGGAGAAAATAATGAAGTTTTCATAGAAAATACAAAATATAAAAATACATAAATGATAGAAAATAAAATAGGGGATGTAGCTCAGAGCTAAAACACCCCTGGGTTCAATTCCCAGTACCAGAAAGAAAAAATCAAATAATACTTCAAGGTTTATTTATTCATTTTTATTTGTTTATTTATTTATTTTGTGGTACTGGGGATTGAACCCAGAGGCATTCTACCTTCGAGCTACACCCCCAGCCCAATTTTATTTCTTATTTGGAAACAGGGTCTCCTAGGTTAATGGGAGTCTCACTACTCACTGAGGCTGTCTTCAAACCTGAGATCCCCCTGTCTCAGCCTTCCAGGAGGAATTATGCTGTAGTGACTGAATCCTTTGTATAAAATTCCACCTGAAGTACTATGAAAGTTAAGGGCATTGCTGTTAAGCCTAAGGTTGGCTGTATCTGATGGCAGTGGTGTACTGTTCTGCATATTGAATTAATATAGAATCCTAAAGCAGGGACTTTTCTCCAAATTATGTTTCTCAGTAGCCTGTGGTATGAATATAAAAGATTTAAAGATTTCTTCTTACTGTCTACTATTTTTTTTCGCCACAGGAAAAAATGGGACTCTCAATTGAAGTTAGTGTACCTTAATCTAACCCAAATTACACCCAAAGGGCCAAACATCCCTACTATCTAATAGTATATCTTTTTGATGTCTCCTGAAATGGCTGTCTAGACTTGGAGAATAAGAACAGAGGAAAGAGAGTCTTCTATGTTTAGCGTCAAAGGCAGATTTACTCTGTTCAGCCCACCCAGTGCAAGAGCTATTTCTAAATTTTGTATTAAATTTCATCTTCTTTGAGATGATACAAAATGCAGTTCTCTACATTTTGCTACAAAAATTGTTTCTCATAAATATAAATTTTTTAGTTCAATCTAGAAATATATATATGAAAGAATTTATATATAAAACAAAGCAGTGAAAGAGGTAGAAAGAGGTGGTTGATAACCAATATCAAAGGAAAAGCATGACTCTTAAATATTTTTAATAAATATATTGGTGAAATGATATAATTACTCTGATGTAATTATGCATCAACTACTTTGATATAATTATATACATCACAGCAAGGTTCAGAGTGGTTGATATAACTTTTTAAGAAGTAAAACAAAATAGTTCTTCTAATTTCTGTAGTAATGACATGATCTACAATAGAACCTAAATATAATTTATTTATATTTAATTTTTATAGATTAAATTTAGTTATTCTTTTTTTTGAAATGGCAAAAAAATGCTAAAGAATGTTTCACACACATTTTATTACCATGAGAGTAATTATCTAGGCAAATGAAGCAAAGGAATTTTGGAAAAATATTTTTTCTTTCTATACCTTATTCCTAAGGATTTTTTAAAGCAGTAGTTTTCAAACAGAGCCAATTTCTTTCTCCAAGGAACATTTAGCAATATCAGGGGACATTTTTGGTTCTCATAACGAGAGTACATAAGGGAAGAAACAGTCCCGTTGGCAATCCAGGGGATGGAGGTCATGAATGGTGCATAACACTCCACGGCACATAGGAAAGTCCTCTGCTAATGACAAATCGTCTACCCCAAATGCCAACAGTGCTGACGTTGTTTCTTTAAAGGAAGGAAAGAAAGCTGAATGAGGTGTGTGTAGACAATGGAGAATCATTATCATCCTAAGAATAGAATGTTGTATTCAACATTGTCCATTACAGACAAAGCAGTTGTATGTATTCTGAAAGGTCTTTCAAATAGATTCTGGATTTTATTTTAATAATTCCAAGCAATCCTAACTTTATCTCATTTTTACATATTTGATCTACTACACAGGATCTTGTAAATCATTGTTTCATTGACATTGTAAATCATTGCTTCATTGACTTGACAACCAAAATATCTCTACACAATCCCTTTGCTTATGGTCTTCCTTTACTATTAGTTCAGTATTTTTTTTATGGACAGAAAGTAATTTTCTGCCTTAAAAATCTTGTATGCATGCTTTCAAGAACCATTTATTAGACCCTTTTTATGATCCAGATGTTATCTACATACTAATTATGAAAGAAGTAAGAATAGATTATAATAACAATTTTATAACTTGGGAAGATTAATGAGAATCAGCTACCAACTAGGCCCTGAAGTTGAAGTTATAAAATGAAAATGCGAAAGACAACAGATACCAAGTGAGGAGAAAAGAGGGCAAGAGGAGAGAGCTGTGAATGAATAAGATTAATTTGAGGAATAGGAGTAAATGACATTTAATGATGTGTGTGTGTGTGTGTGTATTTTTTTTTTTTGCCAAAGCACATGGAAAGATAAGTGGGCATTTGCTGTTTATGCTCACATTCAAACAGGTCTTGAGTGTTCAGATAAGGAGCCTGGGTTTTTGCTGGTATTTTTAAATCAATGAAAGATACAGAAAGTTTTTGATATGGAGAGATGTCATGGGCAAAGAAATTTTCTAGAATGACTAATCTGCAAGCAATATGTAGAATGGATTTTGCTTTGGGGAAACCACTGGGAACACATTAGTCATTGGAGAGTGAATTTTAAGAGAAGTACCAAGTCTTTAGATAAATGTGGGAAGTAAAGACATTAGATTTTCATTCCCTGGAGAAAATATAGATCAGCCAAGGAATACATTCTGAATGTATTCATGACTGAATATTGATGTATACTATACAAAAAAACATAGGCAGAAGAATAGACTGGTGAAAAATTGATCCATATAATTTTAAAAAGAGGGAAAAACAGTTATTTAAGTCTAAAATAATGGTGTGTGAATTACTGTCATGGCATGCTGACAATGATTCAGTTATTTTATTTAGAATTATTATTTCTATGTTGATAAACAGGATTGGCTTGCAGTCACTGCATATAAACTACTTATTCATATAATACTAAAATAGAATGAAGTAGGAATTCGATACCTTTAACCCTGAATTAGAGGTTTTTGTTTGGTTCTGTTTTTACAAGCTAAGATTTTACAGGCCCTTGATTTTACTTAAAGTTCCTGTGAACTATTTAGGCAGATATGTTCATGGGTTAAAAGTCTTAGGAGGGCTTGTACATTTGGAGGGTTCTTATTTGTTTAAACATTTTGCTGCTACAGGTAGGATGGTCAATATAGCCTTTCTAAGATAAGCTTAATATATATTTGCATAATTAATTTATCCCTTCAAACTCCATTTCATCAAGATTTCAAAATTAATAACTATGTAATTGACCATAATATTCTTCAAATTAAGTCAGATTAATGTGTGTTAATAACGTTGGAGATTGAGAGCATGCATTTTATAGCACATCAGTTCCTTTGTTAACATAGGTGCTGTAGATGTGGATACTAGATATGTTAATGCAGATATGGAACATCATAATTAATGTCTATTTCCTTTACATTCTTATGATTAATGTTACCCAAAGTGCATACTCAAGTGACCTTATCTTTATGAATCTATGTGTCACTTTTTCTTCTCCTTTTCCATATTCCTACTTGACACATAGTGGGACATTTTGATCTAGATAGTTTCAAGTTTTACAACTCAGAGATATGACCCTTGTTTGTATGATAACCCCTTTTCTTTTGTTTTTGTTCTTTTTCTCAAATTTCTGTTAATGTTTTCTGAATATTATCTTATGACATATTTTAAATGCTTAGCTTGATCAGCATCTCCAGCGTTAAGTGAGGTTAATATAGGTTGGAAGAGCAGGAAGATCTTTTAGTTGAGAGAGTAAAAATCATCTTATCATGATAGAGGAATTTAGGAATTTTCTCTTTTTTTTTTGCGGTATTGGGGATTGAACCCAGGGGCGTTCTACCTCCAAGCTACACGCCTGGCCCTATTTTTTTTTATATACTTTATTTTGAAACCGGGTCTCACTAAGTTGCGGAGGGCCTCACTAAGTAGCTGAGGCTGGCCGCGAACCCGGATCCTCCGGTCTCCACCTCCCAAGTACTGGGAAGGAATTTTCTACTCTGATATTTGAAATCTATATTTTCCCTTCTGGCTGTTATGGCAAGCTGCCTGAGGTCTTGTCTGCTGTTGATAACACCAAAACACTTGTCAGGCCCCTATGTAGCAGACCCTGATGTTAAGAGGAATCTTACTAATTTATAGAGCAAAAACCAAAATCACATTCTATGACTGCCCTTAAGTAGGCCCTGGTTAGGTTTTCTGTCTGTTTCATTCACTGCTGTATGGGCTCTATGATTTGCCGACATTTTCTTTTATTTTGGGTTTGTTTTTATTTTATTGTTGGTGCTTTTAAGGAGAAACCAATCAATGAACTCTTCTAACAACTTCCCTCCCTCCTCTCTTTATATCTTCATTTTGTTTTGTTAATCTGGTCCTAACTGCTTTAAAACTTGCACAGTTAAAATGTGTGATCTTCTTTAGCACAATTACTTCTTTATGATGATCCTGTGGATTGGTTTATTTTTCATATTTCTTCAATTACAGATCACATTTTGAGAGGATAGCTAGGAGTTTAAAACTGACCTTTTTACTTGGAGGTCTCAGTCTTCAGTCTTGAATAGTATTTTAATGAATCTTCAAGTGCTATACATTTGGAGGAATCTTACTTGTTTAAGATCTCCTACACTCTGTCTTCATACACCACATAAACTGGCTGGTATAGCCATTATCTGAGGTGTGTAACTATTATAATACTCTAATGCCTATTAGTTTGGATTTATAATCTTATTTTCTGATAATGGCATTAAGTCCAATTGTTATACCATTCCATTCATATAACCCGTTGATTGATTTGGAAAGCATGCTCACAGATTAAGGCCTATCATCAATACAGTCATCTCAATATTTATGAAATAACTCACAAGAAGACAGGAGGATCACAGGTTCGAGGCCAGCCTCAGCAACTTAGAGAAATGCTGTTTCAAAATATAAAATAAAATGGGCTAGGGATGTAGCTCAGAGGTAGAATGTTGCTGGGTTCAATCCTTAGTATAAAAAAATTAAAACATCACTTTTAGAAATTAATACAATATTTGGCTTTATATTTTGCTTTTTGAAAGCAACTGCTTTTATGATGTGAGACTATCATGTACCAGTAAGTTTTAAAAAGGAAGAAATTGAAACAAAGGCACCTACCAAGTATTTCCTTGAGATGGTATTTAGTAGGAAAGGGGCCTCTAACAATAAGGAGAAGTTCTTTAAATCCTGAGTTCTAGAAACAACTCTGCTAATTAACAGATAGCCTCTCTCAAATCCTCAGCTTCCTATAAAGATGATGGTATAATCTTTACTTCCTGCATAGAATAATCAGGATGATGAAAAGAAGTAACTGTAGGTGTCAATTTTAGCAGTGACCCTATATTGTGCCAATGTGATTATAATTTTAGTCAAGAAATATGTATCATATTTGACTGAACATTTTCTGATTCTGACCTAGCCTACAGTGGAGAATGTCAAACAACTCACAGGACAAACAGTACAAACACCTCAGGAACCTAAAAATGCAAAGTTCTGTCTGGTTGCTGAGAGGAAAAGATTCAGAAAGATGCTCCTATATTAATATACCAATCCAATAAACTCGGAAGCACACTTTCATTTGTTTAATAATAAGACCGACGATAGTCCTCTGTGTGCATGCCAGTGGCGGCGGATATGCAACATATTATGTCTTCTCACATCTAGTATAATTTACGAAAACAAAGAGTAGGGATAAAATATTGAAAAAAGTGCTTATCTACTTACTTCTAAAAAGACAAGTTCTTCTCCCAAAACCATCTGCCATGTAATCAGATTCTCTGGTCATCACAGACAAACTCAGTCAAATCTAAGTACAGATGGCCATTTATTACAAAACAACACAGGAGGCTTAGGATAGATGATACATTTGGTCATTTTTGCACATAAAGTCTCTGATTAAGTATGAAAAATGTGAACATTTGTTTATCTTGGAAAAACTGCTATTACTTGTCAGGCATGACCAATTAGTTATTTCTAAACTGTTATCTCTATAATTAAGAAAAACAACCATCTGTAAAGTCAGAAGTTTGTGTCTCTTTTCTGATCCACATGAAAATGTAATTTCTGGAATCTGATTTACTTGAGAGAGTATTATCAGACACACAAAAAAAGACAGATGATAGAAACTGATGTATTTTTTATCATTTTCATTTTATGTTTATCCCTCCACTTATGTGATAATATATAGCAAATGTGGCTGAAATAGGGAAAACAAAAGAGCATTTGAAAGTATTTCTAGAATATTTATTTTGCAAATATAAAACATGATTGCTATAAAAACGTTTGAAAATGTCAAATAAGAAAGTTTATATTATTTATCACACTTTTGCATTGTATATACTGTATCAGGGATTTTCAGATAAAAAGAAACAAAAGGGGTCAGATAGATAGATAGATGATAGATAATAGATAGATAGATAGATGTGTACGCATAGATACATATATAAAATATACTGAGAATATAGATAAATAGATAAATAGATATAGCTTGACCAATTAATTATTTCTAAACTGCTATTTTAAAAAATAAGATAAAACAACCATCTATAAAGTTAGAAGTTTGTGTATCTTTCTGATCCATAGGTAAATGCAATTTTTGAAATCTCATTTACTTAAAAGAGAATATTCAGACATGATATATGACAGATGATAGAAACTGATGCACTTTTTAAAATTTTCATTTTCTTTTTATTCTTCCTCTTAAATGTTTGTATTCAGCAAGTGTGGCTGAAATAAGGAAATGTAGATCCATCTCTCTGCATCTATGAATAATTCTAGATCTATTTATCTATCACCTATCATCTATGTCTAATCCATATTCTAAGAAATTGACTCATGAGATCCTAGAAGTCAGGAGTCCAACATCTGCAGTCAGTAACCTGGAGACACAAGAAAGCAGATGCGTACTTCCAGTTCCAGTTCTGTTCAAAAGTCAAAGGCTGAGGAGACCAGTGTCCCGCTCAAAGCAGTTGGGCAGGAGGAATGCATCTCTACTCAGCCTGTTGGTTTACTTTAAGCATTCAGTTGATTGGATAGGGCCACTGCAGAAAGAAACTTCCTTTACTCAATCCACTGAGAAAAATGTTCATGTCATCCAGATATACCCACATAGAGATAGATTAATAATTGGCCATATATTTGGGCATCCTGTGGCCCAGTCAGGGTGACACATATACTTAAAACAGAAAAAAAAACAGAATTATGATCAAGTCTTTAAAAATTTCCTGAAGCCTCATTGGAATATAATTTAATTTGCATTCTATAGATTAGTAGGATATACCCACATATGCTTGATTTTACCAAATGTTACTATGATATATTAACCATAACTTTGATTCATCTCATCAGCAAATATTTATAAAATGCTTATTTATATTTGATTGTTTTTAACCAGAGTTATTTATCTCAAGTAATATCCCTACATTATAAAATTCAGCATCAAACTGTGAGCAAGTGAATATGCTCATATAAATGCAAGTTGTAAAAATATAATTTAAATAAATGCAATTTTTGTGTTTTTCTCCATTTGCATTAAGTACTTTCCTGAATTCCCAGAATGGTGGAGGATGTCACAAACAAGAATTCATGCATCACTTACCAACTCCAGATGTTCCCAACCTAGTATTTTTGCTATTTAATCACCATATACACATATACACAGCTGCCTTCTCTTTGTTCTTCTTAGACTTTTAAAATTTTAAATATTTTAAAAGCACCATAAACTCTATTTTTATTAAAATTATTAATGTGAAAAGCAAAAGTACTTCTATCTCTTATAACTAATTTTTTCTTGAATTACTTGTTATTATGACTTGAACTTTCTAGTAAAAAATGAAATTCCTAAGGAGGGTGGCAGCAGAATAAATTGCTAAATTAATGATTTTCAATAATTTTTAATTAGTCTCAAACTGAGGAAGTTCAAGATTCTGATGATATTCCACTTATAGTATATTTGCAAGCAGCAAGAATTTCTGCTATGTACTATTCGTATTTACTTGGTAGTAAATATTTCACAGTTTAAACCTGTATAGCCACAATATTTAGTCAAGTCTCTTTCTGTATTTGGCTTCATAGAGTATATTTGAATTTGTTTATTGACTACAGTTGTAAGTGCATATGTAGCTACAATGTACATTAACCATATAATCATTTATATCTGAATAAACAAAGATTAGAATAAAGATGATATATTAAGGCAAAAGGTAATTAGAAGTACATAAAATATTTAATTGTGTGATTTTTATTGAAAACAGCAAGAAGGCATTGAATTAAACTATCTTATTGATCTAAATTAGAAAACATAGCCTCCTATTTTTGGTTTGGCAAATTGATGCAGTAGTTTAAATTGTAGGATCTGAGTTATAAAGCAAACTTTGCTATGGTTTGATGTATCCTCCAAAGTTTAGAGGCTTGAAATTTAACCCCTGTACAATAGTTTTGAGAGGTGGGACCTTTAGGGGTAATTAGGTCATGAGGGTCTGCCCTCGTGAGTAGATTAATACCGTTATCATGGGAGTGGTTAGTTACTGTGGGAGTGGATTCCTGACTAACAGATGAGTGAGGCCCACTTCCCTCTCTTCCTTTTGTGTTCACACTCCTGCCCTTCCACCTTCTGCCATGAAAGGCTGTGACAAAAAACCCTTGCCAGATGCAGGCCCCTCAACCTTGGGCCTCCCAGCCTTCACAACAGTAAGAAATAAGTCAAGCAGGGCGTGGTGGCCCATGCTTGTAATCCCAGTACTTGGGAGGCTGAGACAGGAGGATCCGGGTTCGCGGCCAGCCTCAGCTACCTAGTGAGGCCCTTGGCAACTTAGTGAGACCCTGTTTCAAAATAAAGTATAAAAAATAGGGCCGGGGTGTAGCTCAGAAGTAGAATGCCCCTGGGTTCAATCCCTGGTACCACAAAAAAAAAAAAAAGAAAAAGAAATAAATCTATCTTCTTTACAAACTTCCCAGTCTCAGGGATTCTGTTATAACAGTGCAAAATGAACTAAGCAAAGTACCTAATGTAAAACTTAAATCTGTGCTCCTTATCGTTTGTCACTTAATAAGTGACACAGTTCATACTCATTCCCTGGTATAACATTGAAGACCCGTTTGTAAAGCTCTTAGATACACACCTCCATGATAAAATGAACATAAAGCACTTAGAGTTATACTACTCATAGTCCTAAATTCTAACGAACCCAAAGCATTATGTATAATGCTAATTCGCATTGTTTTCACTGTCTGTTAGCCTGCCAAAAAGCAAGGGAAATTTGCTATTAGCTCTTAACAGGGATAAATTAATTCTCTAGTGATGACTGCAACTAGAAAATAGAATGCATTACTAAACGATTTGCACAGAAACCCCAGAGGATTGGCCTTATATTAAAGCTGTACAACAATGCCATGCTCATCAGATCCGAGGAAGGATGCTTCACAAAGTAAATCATTTGAGAATAAAATGGTGAAGAGAAGGAAGACAGATATGAAATTGCAGAGTCGATCTGGAACAGGTCTATGAGTAAGCCAGCACTGAACCCGTGTCTGGGGAATATAGGGAACAGCCACAGATCTGTCCCAACATCTAGAGGAGAGAAAAACGTGCTCCACTGGGTGGACCTGGCTGTGAGAGCGGTTCCAGGCATCCACAGGGGATCAAAATCCTCCTGAGGAGAGGCCTAAGTAAAAGAAGTGCTCTTTCTCTAATTGAAACCCCAAATCATGGTTACCACTGGCTAATGTTTAAATGCTAAGTTTCTTTCCCATTTTATTCAATCCTTAATAGGCTATCTGCCCTTGGAATGAACATCCCATGTCAATATAGCAAAATACCAACATGGAAATCATTTTTTTACCATATAAAAACTAGATTGACTAATCATTGGGCTCATTGAATTTAGAATTTTCCAAAGTGAAGCCTTTCAATTAGATAGAAATATTAAAATGATTATCTTTAAAAGTGAGAAAGCAGTCGGGCATAGTGGCACATGCTTGTAATCCCAGTACATGGGAGGCTGGACAGGAGGATTACAGGTTCAAAGCCTGCCTCAGCAACTGAGCAAGAGTCTCAATAATGTAGTGAGACCCTGTTTCCAAATAAGAAATAAAATCAGGCTGGGGGTGTAGCTTGGAGGTAGAATGCCTCTGGGTTCAATCCCCAGTACCAAAAAAAAAAAAAAAAAGAGAAAGCAGGGTTATTAATACTATGTAAAATGTTATAATTTTTCTTTTGGTGTGAATATTATATTTTATATATCATTATTATTAAATTAAAACCCAATGGAAAATTATATCATAACACTTAATAACTATATAACCATTTGTTATGATATAATATTATTATCTATAACTTTTATTGTTCAAATGCACACACATACATACACTTACATAAATTGTGATTTTAATAGACTAAAATTAATTTTTTTGTGTGGTACTGGGGATTGAACCCAGGGGCATTCTACCTCCAAGCTAAACCCTCAGCCCTATTTTTTTTATTTTTAGTTTGAAAAGGGTTGATGAGAGTCTCACTATTTGCTGAGACTGCCCTCGAAACTATGATTATCCTCTCAGCCTCCCAAATATTGGGATTATAAGTGTGTGCCACCACGCCCAGCTAAATTAAAAATTTTTAAACCAAACACTTCATTGAAATGAGTAACAAAAGACCATATGTTTAAAGGTCTGGCTGCAGTGATCTCTAGTTACTTTATATATATAGTCAGGCTTGAATATTCCAGAACATTTATTATTGTAAAGGAATGAAGTTGAAATGAGCCTGTGAATAACAGAATTTCCTTACTATTTTTTTTTCTGAATTTTCCACTGATACCTTTCTTTTGCTATGTATACTTTGAGGAATGCAGATTAGGAAACCTGCTAAGCTCTGTACCCTGAATGAGGACATCAGAAGGAGGCCATAAGGAATGTGACAGCACAGATAGAAAGGACAGAAAGTCAGAAATGGAGAAAAAAAGCAACGTGGATTCAGAAAAGGCAAGGAGCTTGGTTTCCATTTCCTCTGTACAATGTAGGGGCTTTTGCTTTATAGGCTGTCAGAGATATCAAGGAAGATGCACGTCACTGGATTGAATCTGAGATCTCTTCACCATCTAACTAATCACAGAACCTGCCTTTCTTAATGTGCGTTTCTCCCACGCATGTTAATTTCAAAGTCACAACTAAGTGTGATGTTCCTGCCTTCTGCTCTTTGAAATAACCCCCCAGAAACCCACAGTGCTCATTCTTTTATGAGGTAGAAGAATTCCCTGTGTTAAAACAATAAAGACTCTTGAAGGTTTGGATTTGGAAGTTGCAAACATTGGATTTAAAGTTACATCTGAGAGATGTGAAAATTCATAATGTCTTAGAGATAAAAAGTCATGACTTGTTACTCTAAAATTACATTTTTAAGAAAGTCCCAGTGCCTCTGGGTGAAATCTTATCTAGATATTCTAATCCCTTAGGAAGATATAAATCATCTAATTTGCCAAAGAAATAGAGGAATCGTTTCTCTTTCACAATGTGTGCAAATTATAGAAAGTTGTAACATAAAATAAATATTTATTGTAACAAGATTTTCTGTTAGCTAAAGTTAACTAAAAGAAATGAAAAAGAAAGCAATAGGAGTATTTTCACAATTTTGTGCTATACAGTAATATAATTCATGTAATTATGGCCAATATTAATGACAGGCTTATTTTTCACTTTGTCTAGGCATATCATAGTTTTAGATAAATTAGGACACATATCATTATTTAAAACTAGTTAATCACTTAGAAACTACCAATACCATAATCTAGAAAGAGCATAACAGTCACACAGATTCATTTCTCCTTTGTCTATTACATGTTTTGAAGGAATATCATAAAATGATTCACTTTTCAAAAAAAGGGGCACAAAAATTCCAATGTGGTTCCCTGAAAAGCATTATATCCTAAACATAAGAAGCAAATACTAATAGTTCATGTCCTTCTGTATGACAATTCCACCAGGAAGGCTGTTCCATTTCTAATCACTGTCAATATTATGAATGTATAGGATATGTGTAGTGTGATTTCAAAAGCCCTTGCAACTTCAAAAGGCTCTTATTTGCAATCTGCAAAAACTACCATAAATTTGTATACTATTTAGCAATGCCTCATGTTCTATGAATAATTTTTGTATAGTATTCTGGATTCATTTAAGGTTATTACCTTGGGTGATAGCAAAAGTGACTAGTTATTCAAACCTTAGTATAAGCAAATTTAAAAACTCATTGCTAAGAGAAAATCTGCATTTAGATTCTGTGAAGAATGAAGGTAATAATAATAATCATCATTTCTTCCAAGATTCTTCCCCTCCAGTACATGTGCTTTCCTTGGGCAAACCTCTAGAAATCATAATTGCTAATCTCTCCCATGACTTAAGCATGGTTAAAAAAAAAGTAGATGCAAGTTTCAAAGAAGATTTAATTTTACCTACATTTAGTGTAATCTTGGGAGTCACATCCATAATATTCTGCTAAAACTGTAATGATGATTATGTTAGCATTTTAGGCACACCTGTAGAAAAGAAAGGCACAAATCTGAAAGGAGAAAATGATGAGAGATACATTTCATTTTCACACTTACATGTTTGTTTTTCCATTATGAAAAGCCATACCACAAGAAAAACAACAGGCAAATGAAATGAAAGAAAAATAATGAGGAGTCATAAAGAAAAGGAAAGAGAACAATTTTGTACCATGAAAAGTGGAAATACATAAATTTGTTTGGTGTAGCCAATTGTTTTCCATGAATGTAATGGGGAAACAGCATGAACAATGGTTTTTCATGCCTGTCATACATCCTTCTGTAAACCCTCATCAAAAGGCATGTCCCAACTACAGTGCATGCCTCTAAGGAAGATTGTAGGGCATGGGATTATGATGCTGAAATTCCTTATTTCTGGAGAAGATTGATAGTGATAAAGGTTTCTCATCACTCCAATTTATTTATTTTATTATTTATTTTTGTGGTACTGGGGATTGAACCCAGGGGCATTTTACCTCCGAACTACACCCCCGGCACTATTTTTTATACTTTATTTTGAAACTGGGTCTCACGAAGTTGCCTAGAGCCTCTCTAAGTAGCTGAGGCTGGTCACAAACCCGGATCCTCCTGTCTCAGCCTCCCAAGTACTGGGATTACAAGCATGTACCACCACGCCCGGCTTCATCTCTCCCATTTGAAATGCTGAAATTCTCCCTTAAAAGGCACTATAGTTTCAATATGACAATGAAAATAAATAGTAATTTACTGTTTTAGTACTAAATACTGAAAATAACATTCTTTCACTGTTGTATATTTTAGATATTGCAAATTATGACTTTTGGAATATAGTTTTGAATGAATGTTAACATCATCACTTACTGCTTTAATTAGATAAAGATAGGTACCTAGTTATGTTGAAATTGTATTTTTTTCACCTAATATATATATATATATAAGCATTTTGCTTATATATATATATAAGCATATATATAAGCTTATATACATATAAGCACTTAACCATATATATATATATATATATATAAGCATTTTGAGATATTTTTGAATCACAAATTTGATTATTTTAAATATTTCAAATTTTAATGTATATGGTATTTCCTAGGAGACTACACTACTGACTATACTCGATTTGTCATTAATGAAGCATCCTCAAAAGAATTTTATTTTTACCTCAGTCAGAATTCTCACTGCTGTAATCCAAACAACTGAACACACATCACAGAGGAAAAAAGAATTATTTGCTCACAATTTTTGGAGATTTCAGAGGTTCAGTCCATGTCGGGCCAGCTATGTGAGCTCAGGGCATGGTGGCAGGAAGCAGAGAAAGGGAGAGAGCAAGGCTCTCTTCTCACATCATGGAGGCTGGAAGCAAGAAAGCAAGCAAGGGTTTTTCAAAGACAAAAGCACAATCCCTAAGATCACACTCTTGGGGACACACTTTTTCCAGCTACACCCATCTGTCTAGGTTACCACCCAGTAAATCCATTTACAACCCTCACGAGTTAACTATAGTAACTCTGGGCAGTAATACATGAGCTCCTCAGGGTACATTTTCTATCTAACCATAACATTTTTAAAATTGACTTATTTGTAAATATTTTGTCTTTGGCTCTGATAAGCATCATCAACTTACATTATCTGTTCTTTAATGTGTTCTTCCTTTCTCTGTCTTTTCCATAGTTTCTAACATGTAAAGATTTATTTACTTACTTAGTTACATGTTGATTGCTTATATCTTACTATAAGGATGTAAAGAATATGAGATCAAATAACTTATATTCTCTATTTTATTATTATATTCATACATGTTAAGATGTTGACTGTAAAACTGACAAAGTTGGATAATTTAGTGGTTAACCTATATTTATAGGAATCAGTACACATACAGGAAGTGAAACTATAAAATTAGATTAACAGTAGTGCCTAATTCAGTTTTTTAGAGAAGTACGTGGTATTCACATATGACATGTGACTATTAGCCAAATATATGTGAATACCATAGGTCTAGGAATACTATACTGGTCAGTAGACAAGGATTCTGGGAAACTCTCCTTTGATCTTTGAGACAGAAGACATGAGTTTTCTTTTACTACCTTGGAACATAATTGTGAAATAAATACTTTGCACTGGGAAAACAACTTTGAACCCTTATATGCTTATTGTGGTGGATTAAATATAGTAGTAAAACTTTCTTTAACAAGCCTACAGTTAAGAGTCTACCATCTCCTCCTTTTACATCTGACCAGACCCTGTAATTTCTTTGAACCGTATGCTGGACCTTCCAGAAACTGATGGATTACACTTTTTGTCTCTCTGATCACACCCTCCTGGAACCTTCAGCTGCCATGTGAGTAATGCAACTACCTGCAGGGAGACCAGGTGGAGAAGGCCTGCTACTGTCCTGAGAGGGTAAGAGCCTCAGCTGATCCCAGTCCTCCAGGCTTCTAGCTGTGCTCCCCAAGCACCAGGCTTCAAACCAAATTAAAATGAGCTAAACACCACTGAGACATGTGGAACAAAAGATTCACTCTGTGGAGGTTTGTCAGAATTCCTGACAAAGAGCACGAGCAAAATAAACTGTTTTATATCACTAAGTTTGAGATTGTTGGTTTTGCAGCAGTAACATCAACCGAAGCTGTTTTTGAACTGCTGAATTAGCCAATCTTGAAACTGCTTGCACTAGATAACTATTTCTATAAAATAATCTTATCATGAACATAGTGTTTAAAATCACACACATTTATTACAATTTCTGTGGGTCAAGAGTCTGAGCACAGCACAGCCAGGTCCTCTGTGTTAGGATCTGGAGGGCTGCTGATCAAGGTGACATCAGGATGTGGTCCCATTTGGAGTTCTACTAGGGGAGAATCTGTTTTAAAGCTCATGTGATTGTTGGGAGAATTAAGTCCCTTGTGGAGCCAGGCATGGTGGCACCTGCCTGTAATCCCAGTACTTGGGAGGTTGAGACAGGAGGATTGAGTGTTCAAGGCCAGCCTCAACAACTTAGTGAGACCTTATCAATTTAGCAATACCCAGTTTCAAAATAAGATAGGTCTGGGGTATAGCTCAGAAGTAGAACTCCTCTGGGTTCAATTCCCCAATAATACAAAAGAAAAATACAAGTCCCTTGTGGGATGTCTGACTGAGGTGACAGTTCCTTATGCTGTCAGCTGGAGGAGGCTCTTAATCCCTTCCCCCTGACGCCTGACCAACATGATCACTTTCTGTCTCAGAGTCATCCGTGAGATAATCTCTTAGCAAGATGCCTTAAGATCCTACTGTGTGTACTCATGTGCACAAAACCACAGGCATCCTTCACCTTTGCTATGGATCCTGCTTGTGGTCAGGAGAGATTATGCAAAAATGTTAACAATGGGTGGGGGACCACAGGGGCACTCAAATCTAGACTTCTGTTTATGTGATAAAAATCAATTTTAGAACCTTAGATGATTTTTATCTGGTTTTAGTGCTGCTAGTATTAAAAAGTATCCGAAGTGGTCAAATAAATAGGACTGCAAGTCTGGAGAGAAATTTTTGGAATTTGAAAATCAAGAATAGATTTTGACATTATAGCATTGGATGAAAGGATTTTAATTTGTAAATTAGAATTTTGCCTCTGCGTACTGATATGTTCTAATACTTAAAGTAAACTTGCCGCTTATCTGGGGTTCTCCTAATTACTGGATCTACAAAATTTCATTATAAAAATAGAGAATTCATGGGAGAATGTGGCTACATTCTCAATATAATGAGAGAAATCAGAAAAAAGAATTGTGTTTCACACATCAGGGTAGGCCACAGTAACAAGAAAATAATATATATATATATATATATATATATATATATATATATTCTAGTAAAAAGTGAACGCCCAAGTATGTCACTTGCAGACTTTTGAAAAGCAAAATTTCTTATGGTTCTGCCACTACAGACTGCCATCCAATGCCTGTGTCCTCTCAACAAACTGTAATCTGCCTTCCACACACTGTTGATAAGATACCTGAAGGTACACAGTATAAACTAAATTAGGAGAAAGGGGGGCAGACACTGTAATGAGCCGAAACAGTCCTGGTATTGCCAAGAAGAGATTAGAGGCAAGATGCCTTCTTTTAGTTTGCATTTTTATTTATTTATTTTTCTAGAAAAACAAAAATTGGAGGAAAGATTACCAGCATGAGCAGTTTCCAAGTTTCCAAACATTGAATCAGTAGCTCAGGTAGTCAAGATGGGGGCCAGGTGATGGTCTCGGGAAACTACAGAAGTTTCAGGTAGTGAATTCACTGGGCTTTGTAGCTTCATCGGTCAGGCAGGATCCTGAAGATGGGGAGGAGAATGCTCAAACACCAACATGCGGACCACTGCTGCTGAGAACGCAAAAGAAAACAATGAAGCATTTTCTCAAGTCTGCGAGATAAACTACTTGGTTCCATGTAATTATGGTCAATATTAATGAAAGGATATTTTTTGCAATATTTATCTATGCATATCATTGTTTCAGATAAGTTAGAAGCATATCTTTATTTAACACTACCTATACAACTAGAAGCTACAAATACCTAATCTAGAAAAAGCACAAAACTTATTTACACAGATTCATTTCTCCTTTGTCAATGATGTTTTGAAGGGATATCATCAAAAGATTTATGTTGTAGAAAAGGGAAACAAAAGTTTCAAATAAAACTGTGTGTGAATTGTGCTGGTGTAATGGACATGTAGAACATTGATTCATGGTAACCCAGCCAAGATTGTCTCCATTTATTTCCTCCATACTAGATATGATGGGAGGAAATTGCCCTTTTAAATGGTCATATTCATTATACATGTACCTTAATCAATACAGACACCACATTGTTTATTCTCGTCTGATAGTCGTGTTCAAGGAGACAGAAGTAATTAAAAAGAAATGTCATCTTCTAATTTAAATACCAGACAAACACTAACTAGGATATAAATGCACAATCCACAGTTTCCACCTTCCTCTGCTGCCTACGTGTTTCAATTCACAGCGTTCAAGTTACTTATTAATACCTTTTGAAATCTAGAAAGTACAATTTCCACATAGCCATGGTGGATTCTTTACTCTTTTTCCCTGATATTACAGCACTTTCTTAAGTTGGTTACTTAACTTTCCCCAAAGAAAGAATTTATTTGGGAGGAATGAAATTATTTCTTGTTATAGAGAGAATTCAAAGATGGTCTTCAATATCCCCACATCCCAATATCACCTTTTCCCAATTATTCAATTGGGAACTAGTCATCTGGTTACTGATTTTTTGTTGAAGAAATTTTGCAGAAATGATAAAGTTCCCAAATGAATTGGCCTAATAACAGAGAGATTGCAGAGTTGGGCTTGACCTAGTCACATAAACTCTTTAAATATAGGTCTAGAAGTAAGAGACAGAAGAACACAGAGATCTGATATGACTTTGCTGGCTTAAAACGAGAGCAGGCCTGTTGGCAAGGACTTGTGGGTGGCTTCTAGAACCTATGCGGAGCCTCCAGCTAGTAGTCCTATAGGAAACAAAGATCCCCATCCTATAATGGCAAGGAATCAAATTCAGCTGCTTTGGATTTCTTGAAAGTGGACTTGCTGCAGAAGTCCCAGATGAGAATTTATCCTGGCCAAATCCTGAGTGTCAGCATTTCAATACCGTGAGCAAACACTCTAGGCATGTTATATTGCTCCCCTACCCTACATAAATTGTAAGGTAAGATGTTTTTGTTGTTATTTTAAACTGTTAAATTTGTGGTAATTTGATGCACAAAAATAGAAAAATAATATACCTAAATGCATTGTCATTGTGAAATACACAAAAATATTTTCAAACACTATTCATATTATAAATTTTGAAGAATGTGTGATTGGCCAGGCGTGGTGGCGCATGCTTGTAATCCCAGTACTTTGGGAGGCAGAGACCGGAGGATCCGGGTTCACTGCCAGCCTCAGCTCTCTCTCTCTCTCTCTCTCTCTCTCTCTCTCTCTCCCTCTCTCTCTCTCTACCTAGTGAGCCCCTCCGC
>PVJS01002073.1:0-88647 GCA_004027185.1 Glis glis | reverse complement strand
AGAGAGAGAGAGAGAGAGAGAGAGAGTGAGCTGAGGCGGGCCGCGAACCCGGATCCTCCAGTCTCTGCCTCCCAAAGTACTGGGATTACAAGCGTGCGCCACCACGCCCAGCTCACATACAGGATTTGAGAGGCAGAAATCAATGAAAAGATCATTTCTTGATGATTTAGGTATTTTCTACTGGTATGCACAATTGTGCAGACATGAAGCTTTTCTGCATCATACTCTAGTAACCAGTCAGTAGATTTATAATCACCAAGAGTCAGTTTTAGTTCTTGTTAGTATTAGGAATTGAACCCAATTCCTAATTGAGCATACCAAGGGTGCTCTACCACTGAGCTACATCCCCAGAACTTTTTCTTTTTTCTTTTTTTCAGGGAGACAGGGAGGGTCTTGCTAAATTGCAGAAACTGGCCTCAAACTTGTGATCCTTCTGATTCAGCCTTCCAAGTAGCTAGGATTACAGGCATGTGCAACTACACCAGGCCTAATAATCAGTTTAACAGCAGCAATAACAGCTTCCCAATGCTGGATTTCTGATTCCTAGACTTCAATTATGTAGTATGTTGCAGCTTCCAGAATCTAGAACTCAGTAGTTCAATAGTTTGGGGCTTTCTGACTTCCCACTTTCCTGGTGGGGTAGAGGTAATACCTATCTCTGAAAGTCATTGCTGCAGCCTACAATCTCCACTCCTCCAGCCCTTTGAATGATTTCATTTCATTTCTAATCCCTATATTAAACCCTTTCTGCTTGAAATACCTGAAATTGCTTCCATTTCTTGAGTTGAACCATGAATAGTATCTATCTTACCCTGTAATAAACTGTTACTAAGCTAAGACCAAGAGGCATTCACCTTGATATCTTTAGTGTCCAGAATGGTTAAAAGAAGCTTCTGGAAAATAAACCTTTTAAGGGAGTGGGTGGAGCCTGGCATGGTGGTGCTCACCTGTAATCTTTTTAGTTGGAAGGCTGAGACAGGAGGATCGCAGATTCCAGGCCAACCTCTGCAATTTAGCAAAACCTTCAGCAACCTAGTGAGACCCTGTTTGAAAAACACACTATAAAAGGGATGGGGGTGTAGGTTGGAGGAATGCCGCTAGGTTCAATCCTTAGTAACAAACAAATGGCAAACAACCTGAGCCACTAACCTGAGTTGGAGAAAGGCTGAGGGTAGGCAGTTACTTTTGTTTACCAAATAGGTTTGAGCACAGAGATGCTCTCAGACCAAGCAACACACACACACACACACACACACACACACACACACATACACATACACATACACACTACTAGCAAATCAACAAAAGGTAGGGACTGAGTGAATGACTGAAACAGCAGTGTCAGGTTTGAAACAGAAGTTCAGACCCCACTCCTCACAGTGGAGTTTGGGTAAGGCCTTCTGTCCTCCACCAAGGCCCCCAGCCCCCAGGAGACCAATATGGAGTCCAGGACAGAACAAGAGAGAAGACTACACTTCCCCGAAGGTAGCCCCGATCAGCTTATGAGTGGAATGTGTTCAGGAAAACTCTGGAGAATGGAGAAAACAAGTCCTGGTGGGCGGAGCACAGCCAGAGACCAGAGGGGTGGCTGTGTGGAATGCAGCTCTGTAGACTGCGGGGCATAGCCCATGTGAAGAACCAGAAAGAGTCCAGTAAGAAATCCACTCTCTCTAGAGATCAGGTCTGCTGCTGCTCACTGTGAGGGCCTGAGCCAAATTCTTTGGCCTCTGCCGCCCTCTCTCTATCTTCTCGCTCATAAAGTGGATATTGTAACCCTTATTCTAAAGAATTGCTGTGAGAACCTAAGGAGAAGGCAGGTGAGACAAAGCCACCAGCACCGGGAGGGCCTGGCTCAGGCTAGCTCTTCCATAAGCCCCCTTTTCTGTCCTCACTCTGAATGTGCCTTAACCTCTGTCTGGTATTCTTTCTGGTGTTGACACTTTGCTTCTAAAATAACTAAGTTAGTGTTTTGCTTTGTTTTCTCATGATTCTGTCTGAAGGTAAGGCGCTGAGGTTTCTGTGAAGGGTGATTTCTCAATCCATTCATTTGTCTGGAAGGGCTCAGGCAGGAAGGAAGATTCCCGGAAGTTTTTTAAGTGCAGAGAGGATGGGAGGCAGGAGGGAGGCAGGCGTTCCAGGAAGGGCGCTCCTGCCAGCTGGGAAGAGAATGGAGGATTTGGCCTGGCCTCTCTGTGTAATCATGTCCATGCTCATCAGCAGGGCTATTAGCATTTGAGTCTAAGCCAGTCTTTCTGTGGCATCCCACAGGACTCTGGGTTTAATGCAACTTCCCCTTCCACATGCCCTTGTTATGAATTTCCCCCCCCTGGAAAGGACTAGAAGGTTTCTGCTTAGTGAAAGAGATGGCTGCCTCAGATATCTCACCAGCCTTTCCAATAAAATATTGTCGGATTTTGTTGGGGGAGGAAATGCCAAAGCTCTTCAGGAAAGGTCTAAGCCCTAAAACACTGGGAGGACAGTGCCTCCTTTTAATGAGTCTGTGGCAGTCCCTGGGCCCCTTCACATCTTCTAGAAAGCCAGCTGTTGGGCCCATCCAGACGGGTGGGGCTGAGGGAATGAGCCTCACAGGAATTAAAGGCAGGAAGAAATAGTAGCCCTTAGGAGGACGGTAATAAGGACACCTATGCAGAGCCTCAGTGACCTCAACCACAGAAGAACTTGTTTGGGAATGGAAATCAGAATTTAGAAGAAAACTGGGCATCCACTATGGGTGCCACAGGGGGTTTTATAGCTCATGCAGACTGGGCATGAAACAGTTAAGCTGTTAAATCCAAGCGGGAATGTTTGATGTTACTGCTCAGGAAGCATATCCTAAAGTGAATAATTCCTGCACAGCAGGGGAGTCTTTTTTCAGGTTAACTCTGTCTGGAAGCTGCTCTTTTCTTGTCAGAGAGCCAGGGGCAATATCTATTCGTCCTACTGTCCCACTCCTACCCCCACCCCCCACCACCAAGAGCACAGCAAGGGCAGTTCAGCTCCCATGGAGACTTAGAGCACATGGTAGCCAGCCAGAGAGCTACAATGAGGGAAAACAGACTTCTGTATTAGCATCTGATGATCATCTGTACCTTTAAGCCCCTATGGACAGAGAGACTGGGCATTTTCTATCATTACTTTTAAATAGCTGCACATGGAAGTGACCATTGTTTTGTCTGTTGAAGCAAGATATAGATAAGGAGGCACTCAGAAAAATGATGAGGACAGTGTAGAAACAAGATGATCAAAGAAGAGAAGCCTCCAGATCAGAGGATTTCTGAATCCCTCGTGAGAGACTAGGGATACGGCAGCTAATATAGGGGATGGTATTACTGAGGTGTGTCAAGTATATTTTTGTAGAATAAATCTCTTCTGCAAACAGTGTGTTAAAATACAGAAGAAAAGAAGAGAAAAGCATAAATCACAAGCAAGATGTCACTCCAGATAATATTTTACATGAACATTCTCAAAATTCTTGCAGTAAAAATTCTCATAAGTGGCCTCCTTTTTAGAACATTCACCGAGGGTTATTCACATTGTTTTATACCACTTGTTTAATTAAAGTGTTTCATTTATTCCTCATAGAAACACTAGGAGATAGGTTCACTAGGTCCAGATTCTTTTTACAGAGAGAGGAACTGGTATTTACTGAGTTGCTTAAGAGAACATAACTTATCAAGTAACAGAACTAGAATTAAAGTCTAAATAAACCTGATCATTTTTAAGCCTGTGCTCTACCCACTAAACCAGGTCCATCTCCTTGTTCTGTGTTCTGACTTATGGAATGTCCTCTTAGATAAAAGAAAGCCAGTACAGAGGGAAGAACAACAATCATAATAAAATGAAAGAACTTAATAAGAATAAAAGGGACAAAATGTTTCAACCAGCCTTTCAACAAAGAAGAAATGTAGATGGCAAGTAGGCCCATAAAAAGATGCACAGCATCATTATTCATTAGGAAAGCACCAGTTAAACCACAATGAAATACCTCCACATGCCCACTAGAATGGGTAACATTAAAAAGACCGATCATATCAAGTGTTGGTAAGGACATGGAGCAACTGAAACTCTCAAACATTGTTGGTGAGAATGTAAATAGAATAACCACTTAAGAAACTGTTGTAGTTAGTTTTGTATCATAGCTGTGACCAAAATACCTGACAATAACAACTTAGAGGAGGGAAGGTTTATGTGGCTCTCAGTTTCAGAGGTTCAGTCCCTGGTTGATGGACTCCAAGGTAGAAACATCACAGTGGCAGGGCTTGGTGGAGGACAGCCGCTTAGCTCATGGCAGCTGGGAAGCAGAGATGGGCAGTTAGGGGGAACAAGGACACATAGAGTCCCCAAGGCCATGCCCTCACTGAGCTTCATCCTCTAGCCACACCCTACCTGCTTACAATTACCACCTGGTAACTCCATTCAAATTATTCATCCATCAATGGATTAATTAACTGCTAAGGCTAGAGCCCTCATTCAATTATTTCACCTCTGAACATTGGCACATTGCCAACGCATTAGCTTCTCTGGGGGACATTCCACAGCCAAACCATACCAGGCAGTTGCTTAAAAAATTAAACATATACCTAACATCTAACCTAGCAATTGCATATTTATTTAAATTAATATGCCCATCCACACAAACAAAAGTACATGAATGTTCATAGCAATCATGCTTTTGCTACTATATAAACTGCTATCCATACAGGCCAATAATATAAATAAAAAGGAAAAAAAGATTGACACACTTAACATCAGAGAGGGATCTCAAAATAATTGTGCTAAGTGAAAGAAGGCAGACAATAAAGAGTATGTACTATATGACTCTACATAAAATTCTCAAAAATGCAAATTGATTTATAGGGACAGAAATGAGATCAGTAGCTACCTGGGTATGGTGGTGGAAAGGGAAATAAATGTATTACCAAGAGACATAAAGAAAATTTGAGTGGAGGGTGATGGGTATGTCCTTTATCTGAATTGCAGTGATGTTTTTTCATGGGTGTGAATATATATCAAAACTCATCAATTTGTACTGGTTGTTGTATGCCATGGAAGATTTCCCCCTATATTTCAAAGGAAGGCCTGGGAAGCCAGGCAACATGTAGCAAAGTCAGAATTCCTGCAAGCAGGCCCTAATGGGGCAATTTGTGAAGCTGTGAGGGTGAAGTCAAGGTTGCAAGGAGAACCCCTGAGATTTAGAAATGCCAGAAATGTGGAATGACTGCAAGGAAATGCTGTAAACTGAGAGCCACAGAGACAAGCTAGAAGAGTAAGTATGCCATGATTTGCAATCAACTGGGACATAGGGGCGGGACTGCCAAGACTCTGTGGAGATTACATCTCACCACCATGTGCCCACAGGCCAGAAATGGAACTGCAGGATTAAATGTTTGCCCTGCTGAATTTTGATTCTGCTTTGGTCCCATTCCTTCTTTCTATAGCCCCATTCCTCCCTTTTGGAATGCAAATGTTTACTCTGTGCCATTGTACACTGGGTGCATGTAACTTGCTTTTTGTTTTTACAAGGGCTCACAGCCTGGAGTTTACCTTGAGTCTCAGAGGAGACTTTGGACTTGGATTTTTGAGTGATACTACAACTGTTAAGACTATGGAAACTCTTGGAGAGGGACTAAATGCATTTTGCATCGTAAGGTCGTGAGGTCTGGGGGCTGGAGCTGAGTGTAATGGTTTAGATTCAGAATGCCCCCCCTCCGCAGTCCTTACAGAAACTAGGTAGCAATGTTGGAAGTGGGGCTTGGTTGCTAAGGAGGGGTCCCTGGAGGTGTGGCCTTGGGGATTATATGGTTCCTCCTCCCTCTGCTTTCTCTTTGCTTCTGGCGGACACAATGTGAGAGAGAGTGGAGCCAGCACTGTCAGGCTACTCACTCTCATGGATATCTGTTTGTTCCTTGGCCAACCATTCTGCTGTTCTCGGCTCCACCTACTGATTAACACTGGTCAAAGGAAATAAGAGGAGAAGTGAGGAGGGTTCCACTCTAGGGGACCACCTGGGTGGTTCATTTCTGTTTGAATCCTGAATGTGGACTCAAGGCTGCCTTCAGGGTTGAGCAAGCACAGGTTCCTGTTTACCAGGCTCCAGCACTTCCTGCAGTGCAACTCTTCCACGTCTGTTGATGTTTGAGCCTGTTGGTTGCATGGGGTAGGCAGGGAAGACTCACTTTACTAACTAGTAGCCAACGCCAGAAATCTTGCCAACATTTCATTTCTTAATTTGGACCTTACTTTTATAGCATAGGTTTCTTAATATCAAATTTGGTAACTCTAAATCTCCTTCACTCATAGCTTATAGCCTCTGTCTCTGAGGTTGAAAAGCAATAGCCTGGAGCATGGAGGCAAAGTGTATCTTCCCTACCACACTGTTCAGGTCTCTGCTTTATTACTTACCCACATGAGTGTTTCTAACTTTCCCAGATAGGGATGCAACAGCAGAGTTGCTGATAAACAACCTAGGGGCATCATCAGGTTTCTCTGATTCTTTTGAGTCTTCACAGATATCTATCTATATACTAGTTGGTGCAGTAACTTTAAGGCTGTATTATTCTGGTTTTGTTTTTGTTTTGTACTACTGGGGATTGAACTCAGGGGCATACTACCTCTGAGCTACACCTGCAGCCCTTATTTTTTAGTTTGAAACAGGGTCTCACTAAATTGCTTGAGGGCATCACTAAGTTGCTGAGGCTGACCTCAAATCTGTGATCCTCCTGTTTCAGTCTCCAAAATACTGGGATTACAGGCATGTGCCACCACATCTGGCTAAGGCTATATTTTTAAGGTACTTATTCACCTGATTCGACAGGCTCAGATTGTTAACTAAAGATAGGAGAAATTAATACTTTTAATAGTGCTATAAACCTGCCCAGCTATTCTTTATTTGCAATCAGATCAACCAAAATCTACTTCTTCCTAGAAGATGTAGCCATGTGCAGCAAAATGTGGATATTTTTCTACCATGTTACCTAAAATTACTATTTTGTGGACAAGGGTCTGAGTTCTGGCAGGTGACTGATAATCCTTTAACTAGTCCATTTTCTGCCTCCTAGTAAGCATTGCTAATGTCTAGCAACATGTGCCAGAGTCCTCACAACCCCTCACTCTATCCAGACTCTGCCAGTTTTACACGGTATTGAATATAACATTGGCTCCCTGTACACACTTATGTACTAGTCAGAACTCTGTTGATAGGAAGTAACAGACACCCATCTCAAATAAGCTTAGGCAAAGGGATGGCTTATTGGAAGGATATTTGAGCTCTCATAAACTGAAGAAGTCTCTGGAGGCTGTGACTTAGCTGGCTTTGAGCACTGCTCCTTGTCCAAGGCCTGGAATAGAGCCCCTTCAATTTCAAATGGATAAGAGGAGCAAACTGCTCTAAGGGCAGCGATGCCACTTGGCTTTGATGACACCTGGAACCAGCACCTGGTGCCTCAGGAAGGGGAAAATGAGACTTCACAATAGATACCTGTGAGGTTACTTTCCAGCCCCTCTGTTCTCGGAACTCCCCCACTCCACCATCTACATGATATACAGGGATCAACACTAAGAGGCCACGTTCATACTCTGTGATCCTTCCCCTGACCAGCGTTGATTGTTACAGCACTGGACAAAAGACCAGAGTACAGCCAATCACGTCCATTCTCGTTCTGTAAGAAATTTGGGCTTGAGATTCGGTCTATTTTCCGGCATTTGAATTTGTTACATATATATGTAGATGCTGATGGGAGACTAATTTTCAAAGAGGAGGGAGAGAGAGAGAGAGAGAGAGAGAGAGAGAGAGAGAGAGAGAGAACACTTGCGCACGTGGAAGAGCAGACATTGGAGAGAAAACAGACGGCCAAATGCATTTGAGATCTTAGATCCAGACCACTGCCAGGCCCCCCTGATCCCTGTACTTGGTTTCCACAAAATACCCCTTATTTCTATAAGTGTCCCCTCATTCTTATAAGCTAGCTCTAGTTCTTTTCTGATACTTTCAACCAGCAAATGCCTCCATTAACAAAAATATGAATACTGAAAATTCTGGAAATAAACAGGTTTGTCTGTTGTCTATCTTAGGGCACAGAAATGAATAAGAAAGTCACACTCTCTGCTCTTGAGAGCTCATGTTCTAGCTCATTTGTTTGTTAAGTGAGAAGAAGAATACCTTATATTCTCCTGTCTATAAGGACTAAATGAAACAATCCATGAAAAGTATTTATGAGTAATAGATGTTGAAAAAATGCTAATTCCCTTGCTCTCTTTCTTAGGATGCTGGAAACATCGTTGGTTTGGATGTTAGGACCCTGGCATTCGAATCCTAGCCTTGCTGCTAACCAGCTATGTGATCTCAGGCAAATGCCTTCAACTCTCTGGATCTCAATTTCCTCCTTTATAAAATAATAATGTACTTAGTAATTTGCAAAAACACCTTTTTCTATGTTTCTCAAAATGACTCATTTATTTTGATATAGTGTAGAAGAGTGCATCTATTAGACTGTACTTCGATTTGAAAATAAATTTTTTTCAGGTGAAATTTATTTTATTTACTCAGTATATCCAGATATTATCCCTTTAACATATAATATGTATAAAAAGGCATTAACAAAGACATTTACATTCTACCTTTTATACTAAGTCTCCAAAATTCAGTGTGTATTTCACACTTACGGCACATCTTTTTTTATTTCATTTCATTTATTGGTGCATTGTAGTTATACATTTTGATAAGTGTCAGGGTATCAGAAGCATGCATGCACACATTGCTCATTTAGCCCTCCCTCAAATCCCACCTATTCCCTCCCCCTTCCCTACTATCCTGAAGATAAATTTATAGCTGACATTCATCAAGGACTTAAGAGGTCCAAGTCCCGTACTAAATCCCCATGCTTTTTGCTTTAATGTCACAACTCTTATGAGGCAAGTATTACTATGTTGAATCCATACGAGGAAACAAATCTTGGAAAAGTGAATTTGGCCAAAGTCACCAAACTAGTCAGAAGCAAAGGTAGTACTGATACCCACGTCTGACTCTGAACCCATTCCCTTTGCCCTCCACTGCTGCTGGGAGGCTGTTCAGAGCTTGTCCTAAGGCCAATTGAACATATATGGTGACTCCTGTCAGAAAGGAGTGCCTCTTGCATGATTCATCCTGGGGTCCTGGGGAAGATTCAGACCATGAGCCTGGCCTTCCTGCTCCCCATCTCTCATTCCTGGTCCCCACAGCTGCCTCTCCCTGCCCCCATTCCTGCGAATGGGCCCATGTGATTGATGGGAAACCAAACATTATTGTTCAGGAATGATGCTTTTTTTCTAATTGGACATCTGCTGCTTGTTTGGCTGGGAGTTTGGCAAGTGTTTCAATTCGTCGTGGTGGTCAGACCTAGAGGAAATAATTAGGTGGTCATGGCAACCAGCATCCCGGCACCACAGTGACGCCGAGGAGCAGGCACTAAGCGGAGAGTCCAGACGTCCACTCTGTCTTCAGTGCCCTGGCCTCGGCTTCCTCAGCAGGGTCTCTGCTCCTTTAGGTCTAAGACTCTCTCAGTACAAGAAGGAAGCTGGGTGTGGTGGCACATGCCTGTAATCCTAGTAGTTGGGAGGCTGAGACAGGAGGATCACAGGTTCAAGACCAGCCTTAGCAACTTAACGAGACTCTCAGCAACCTAGTGAGACCCTGTTTCAAAATAAAAAATAAAATAGGGCTGGGGGCATAGCTCGAAGGTAGAATGCCTTTGGGTTTAATCCCCAGTACTAAAAAAAATATAAGAATGAAATATCCAGCTTCATACTGAGATACACAGGTCCTGAGATCCACACAGCACATGGAAAGAGGGCATGAAGACCAAAACTCATACTAAGCAGAGAAAAACTAAAGGGGATGGGGGGGGATCACTATGGAAACATCTACTCTGTGCCAGGAACTATGCTGTATGCTTTATATCTTTGTCTCAGTTAATCCCAAAGCATTCTCCATCGGTCAGAGGTGGAAATTGAGTCATGGAAAGGTGAAATGGCTTGCCTGCGATCACATAGCTGGATAGATAATAACAGAACTGGAATCTAAGCTTCAGTCTAGCTGAGCCTGAAACTTCACATCAGCATCTATGCTAAGCGGCCATGGGAACCTTCCCTAAGAACACTTTCTGCTGGGGGAGGAAGGGGCTGGGCGGGAGGCGCTAGTCCTGAAAGTGATGTCATTGGTTGGTGTCCCCTCCCATATACTGCCCACTTTGGTTGGAATCTGTCTTCTGTTGTGGTTCATAAACTATTTTAGCATAAACCATGCATCTTTTCCTTACCCCAGTTATTTTATTTTTTATTTTAGTGTGTGTGTGTGTGTGTGTGTGTGTGTGTGTGTGTGTGTGTGTTACTGGGGATTGAACCCAAGGACATTCTACCTTGAGCTACACCCCCAGACCTTTTCTTATTTTTATTTTCTTTGTTTTGAAACAGGGTCTCACTAGGTTGCTGAGAGACTTGTTACATTGCTGAGGCTGTCCTAGAACCCGCGATCCTCCTTTCTCAGTCTCCCAAGTACTGGGATTATAGGCGTGCACCACCACGCCCAGCTACCCATTATTTTAAACCGATGTACTCTCCACAGTATTTCTGTTGTGTCCCAGGCAGTCCAGCACAGTTGGGTCTGAGCCCAACTCTCTCCTTTGCCTTATTGAAAAGATGACAGAATCTGCATGATGCTCTCCAATTCCTGGAATGTATATCTTCCCTCTGACTCAGAGGTTGAATTGGTTGTTACTTTATAGATCTTCAAAAATTACTGTTCCCCATGGGCAGGCTCAGAAAAGTTCCAATCTTCAGAGATTTTTCTTCCCTTTTCCACATTCCAGAAATGCATTTAGAGTCTCATGAGATTATTATATGCCCTTTGCTTGATAAGGGAAAGTGATCTGACACTTCATGCCCAATAGACTTTAGAAATAAAAAAAATCTCATATTCCTGAAGATAGGAACCAGAGGACTTGCTTTTGCATCTCCTTTCTGCCACTAACTGGCCCTGTTGGTTTTGGAAAGTCACTAGACACATGCAGACATGTGTGTCTATGAAATAAGAGGTCGGACAAACTACTATTGAAGGTGCCTTTCAATTCTGAATAATTCAAGTCCTCCTTCCAATAAACAAAATTCTAATTCTATTTTAAAGTTAAGGCTGTTCAACCTGCTCCTCACTTCGGATGGATGTGTCACCTCTCAGATTGACTCAAAATCATGATTCCTTGCCCCCAAGGTTTTGAGTTTTCCATCTCACATTTTCCCTGAGTTCTGAGCAGGTGATTTATGGGGTTTTAGAGAGCTGTCTTTCCATCTCCTGATGATCAGAATGCTGGATGGAGGGCAAATTGAGATGGCGATGATGCCAGTCAAGAAAGTAAACAAGTTAAATGATACCTTTAAAGAGCCAGAGCCAAGTGTTGCCTGAGTCATGCTGTCCTAGCTATTACCGTATTTCACTGTGATTTGGCTACAGTGGCCAGTGGTGTAATAGGAAGAACACAGCCTGGGATCCAGCTCTGTCATTTAGGTAGTTGCATGATTTTGGAGCAGTCACTTGACCCCTTCAAGCTTCATTATCCTTTTTCTAGAAAATATGAATAATAGCCCTTTGATGGGTATGTAAGGATCAGTGATGAGATTGATTAAGCACCAGGACATTGAAGTCTGGAGATACAAATTGAGATTTTTTTTTTGTGTGTGTGGGATTACTGGGGATTGAACCCAGCGGCATTCTACCCCCGAGTTACACCCCCACCCCTATTTTATTTTTATTTTGAAACAAGGTCTCACTAGGTTGATGTGAGTCTCACTACTTGCTGAGGCTGTCCTCAAACCTGTGATCCTCCTGTCTCAGCCTATACACCTTTTCCCTTACATCTATATGTAAGGAAAAAACTTTCATAAAAAAGTATAGAATATCTTTGTCATCATGAATTAGGCAACTATTTCTTACAGATGATACCACAAATACAAACAAGAAAAACTAGATAACTTGGACTTCATCAAAACTAAAAACATTCATGCTTCAAAGGACACCAAGAAAGAGAAAAGAGAACCCATAGAATGGAGGAAAACATTTACATATTATGTATCTAATAAGGGACTTGTATCTATAACATGTAAAGAACTTTTACTTGTCAATGATAAGAAGATAAGTAACCCAATCAAAAATGAACAAATGATCTGAATAAATATTTCTCTCCAAACTATATACAAATGGCCAATAAGAACATGACAAGATGCTCAAAATCATTAACCATTAGGGAATTGCAAATGAAAACCACAAGGAGATATCACTTCACACCCAGTGTGATAGCTATAATCAAAAAGACAGATAATAACAAGTGTTGGGAGGATAAGGAGAAATTGGAACACTTATACACTGCTGGAGGAATGTGAAATGGTACAACCACTGTGGAAACTGGTCTTACAGTTCCTCAAAAGGTTAACATAAGTTATCCTATGACCCAGAAAATCCTCTTTAAGATACACACCGAGGAGAATTAAAAAACAGATGCCCACTTTCCTGAGAATGTTCTTATATATGAATGCTCAAAGTAGCCCTATTGATAATAGCCCAAATATGGAAATAACCCCAATGTCCATCAGTTAATAGATGGAGAAATATAATGAAGCTTATCCACATGTAATAATAATTAATAATAATATAATAATGATAAAAATGTAGTTTGTCCACAAAAATATCCATATTATTTTAGCAATAAAAAGAAATGAAGTACTGATATACAACATGAATGAATCTCAAAAATATTATGTTAAGTAAAAGAAGTCAATAATAAAAGACTACATACTGTATTTTTCTATTATATGAAGTGCCCATGATAGGCAAACTACAGACACAAAAGTATATTAGTGATTGCTTAGGGTTGAGGAAAGAAGTTATTATGGAGGTAATAGAGGGTACAGAGTTTCCTTTTGGGGTGATTAAACGTTCTAAAATTGTGGTGATGGTGGCACAATTCCCGGGAGATACTAAAGCCTTTGGATTATACATTTTAAATAAGTAGTCGTATCGTATGTGAATTATGTCTCAGTAAAACTATTCTTAAGTAACCTAGGCTGGATGGGGGAGGGGATAGTGGGGGAGCAAACAGAGGAAACACATCATAGGATTTGATCATGCTGAAGCTGGTTAATAGGTAAATGAAAGTTCATTGTGCATACTATTCTTTCTCTTTTTGTATATGTTTGAACATTTCTATCATAAAGCTAAATAAGTAAATAAATAAAACAACAGGACATAATAGGTAGGCAGCAAATGGCACTATTGTTATATCACAGAGCAAAGCACCGAATTGGAGCATTTATGTGTGTATTTCTAAATTGCCTATCATAACCTGACAAATTCCTTTTTGCTCATCTAAATTCTCTTTGTAAGCTGGGCGTGGTGGTGCACGCTTGTAATCCCAGTATTTGGGAGGCAGAGACCGGAGGATCCGTGTTCGCGGCCAGCCTCAGCTACTTAGTGAGGCCCTCCGCAACTTCATGAGACCCGGTTTTAAAATAAAGTATAAAAAATAGGGCCAGGGGTGTAGCTCGGAGGTAGAAGGCCCCTGGGTTCAATCCCTGGTACCGTAAAAAACAAACAAACAAATTCATTCTCTTTGTAGGAGTTGGCACTTTTCTTTCCATCCTGGCTTCAGAAAAACAGGAAAACAGCTGGCCAAAGACTTGAAGATGGGCCATAGCCCCTGACTCACCCCCTTCTTTATCTCTCCATGGTCAACAAGTCACTCATTCCTGCCAACTTTTCATCCAGAAGACTTGTATCTTCACCCGTCCTTCATTGTTCACCACCATTAACCTAGACCAAGCCCATGACAAAGTCCACAAAGGCTGTAGTAGCAGTGGGTCTTCTCCCATGGCCCCTCTTTCCTGGATCCACACCCATCTCTCCACATACCACCAGTGGACTCTTTCCAAGGATGCCCACATGTATGCTTCCTCCCCACTCAAAACTTACAGACTCTATTTCTTAGGGTGTAACCTCTTACTTTTTAGAATCTGGATTTCCATAATCGTATGTTATCTGATGACTCCAAATATTTTTCACCGTTTCATAATTTGTACCCATTACTTTGACTAGCGCATCCTTCCACTGTGTTCAGCCAGACAGCCACATGCTTCAGGCAAGGTGAATCTTGACTAGTTCAATCAAACCATGTCATTCCATTCTTATTCTCGGCAATTAGTTTAAGAAGGAGCTTGCAAGAAGGTTGTGCAATCCCAGTACTGGTGTAATCCCAGTACTTGGGAGGCTGAGACAAGAGGATCACAGGTTTGCCACCTGTCTCAGCAACTTAGTGAGACCCTCCACAACTTAGTGAGACCCTGTTTCAAAATAAAAAAGAAAAATAGGGCTGGGGATGTAGTTCCAAGGCAGAATGTCACTGGGTTCAATCCCCAGTACCACACACACACACAACCAACAAATGAGCATGTGGTGAAATTCTGGACAGTAATGAGAAGGAGTCCATGTGTGGCAGGAGGGGGGGGCTACATCATGGAGAAAAGAAATAACACTCATAAAAAAACATGGAAGAAGAGACAGAACCTTTCCTCCTGCCTCCAGCCCTGGACATATGGACATCTGAGAAACAAAATGTGATACCTGGAATTGAGGCAGCCCTCTTGTGACCAAAAAGTGAAAGCCAAGAAGATGGGAGAAGTGGTGTTGAGCTGGGGCCGTGAAGCCATTGACCTCCTCAATTAAACCAGTCCTAGAACTGAACTAGCGCACACATCTTACTTTAAGTAATAATATGTGTCTTTATTGTACAAGGTAATTTTATTTCAAATCCTAAAACTTCTGTGAGCCATCGTCTCATTCTACAGCCCCGCAGACCCTAGTTTAGGAGTTAGCCAGACTCCAATTTCCAAGCCTCATTTTGCCACTTATTAGCATTGTGAACTTGGCTAATAAGTGGCTAATAAGTGGTACTCACCTTTTTTTAGTCCAGTGCTCCTCAAATTTGAGCCTACATCTGAATCACTTGGAGGTGGGAGGGGTTGTTAAACCACAGGTGCCTGAACACCACCCTACAGATTCTTATTCAGCAGTTTGGTGGGGGGAGACTAGAGAATGTTCATCTTTACCAAATGCCCAGATAATGCGACTGCTCAGAGCACCACACTGGTTGACACTGTGCCCGGGTTTCTCCATCCATAAAATGGAGACGTGAGCACTCCTTAGTCAGTTTATGAGGGTTAAACATGATAATACAGGTTCAGTGATCGGCACAGAATTACGGCTCAGAGGTGTTAGTTATTATTATCAACTTGGGAAAATGTGAACTTGGGGCTAAGGGTGTCATCTGTGCGAATTCCAGATACGGACTTATTCTTCTAGAGTTCTAGGGCTTTGTGGGGCAGCCATTCCCAGACAAAAGAGCCAAAGGAAACCCGTTGACTGGGAATATTAACTAGGTGGCTGTGGTGGAATGACATGAGTGATTTGCTGGGATTATTGAAAACCATCCGAAATACTGCTGGGTTGAGAAGCAGACAGGAGGAAAAATGGCCTTCACGGATCAGCTGTCCATTAAAATGGTTTGTAGCGTGTCTCGGTATTATCCAAGTGATTAAAGAGGTGAGACCTTGAAGAGAGATGGAGGTGGGGACAGGACTGGCTGGCTTCAAAAGAGGGAAGGCAAATAAAAGATTAGTTATTAAATAAATGAAGTTCAGGAAATGATCCAATGTCTTGGGAGTGTTTAATCACGGGAGATGGGAGCCCTCTAACCTTGTAGAGTCAAGGAAAATTCACAGAGAAGTTGTACATAAACCTCAGGGAGGCCATTCTGTTGCCGTTTTTCAGGGAAAGGACAAATTAAAAAGACTGAAAAAGATGGGCATTTTAACTTTTTCCATGAATTCAATTTTTTTGAAATGCCTAATATATCTTTTTTTTTTTTTACTTCCCAACAGTAAAGAAATGTTTCGGGCCGGGCGTGGTAGCGAACACTTGTAATCCCAGTACTTGGGAGGCGAAGACTGGAGGATCCAGGTTTGCGGCCAGCCTCAGCTACTTAGTGAGGCCCTCCGCAACTTCGTGAGACCCGGTTTCAAAATAAAGTATAAAAAATAGGGCCGGGGGTGTAGCTCGGAAGTAGAACCCCCCTGGGTTCAATCGCTGGTACCGCAAAAAAAAAAAAGTTTCTATTGCTATTGTCCTTATTGTTTATTATAAACATAGCCACTTATTGAGTCTTTCATTTCTGGTAGACGCTATGCTGAACATTTACCTACATCACTTCATTCAATCCCTTTAACAATTCTACGATGTAGGTTTCATTTTTATACCTTTCACAGATGAGTAAAACAGGTTCAGAAATGTGAAGTGGTTTGGGTCACACAGTAAGTGAAAGTGACTTTAACCTGGGTCCAAATGGTATTTTAGCTCTTTAAATAATATATATATATGTCTATGTTGTTCTCCCCAGAGGGTCAGGTAGGTATTAATATTCCTGTTTTAAAGATAGACTTACAACTTAGAACATTTACATGACAGGTGCAAATGTAACCATGGATATAAAGTTGTGAAATCGGAATTAGGACTCAGGGATTCTCTCATGAGTGCTGCCTGTGGAAATCACTGAAACTTGTCTCTAAACGTAATTCGCATGATAGACATGTTTATCATTCCTCTCCAATCAATAAGTGAGACATAAGAGTTTCCAAAATCTTTCTCACCCACAACTTTCTTATATGCCGACTTTACATCCATTTTTATGTTCCTTCTCGCTTATTTCCATTTCCTCCCATTTACAGAGTAGTTTTCCTCTCTCCCAACTCAATGTCTTCTAATTCTTCTATGTACTTCCATGCTGCCCTGGAGAGGGAAAATGATTTAAGTTTTTTTTTCTTTCTTGTCCTCATTTTCTTCCTCCCTTTTGTACTGGGAATTGAACCCAGAAGCGTTCTACCCCCGAAGTACACCCCATGTCTTATTTTTATTTTTATTTTGAAACAGGGTCTTGCTAAGTTGCTGAGGGTATCACTAAGTTGTCCAGGCTGGTCTCAAACATGCGATCCTCCTGACTCAGCCTCCTAATACTGAGATTACAGACATGAGCCACTGTACCCTGCTCTCATATCCCTTTAATTAGTCCTCACCACCTTTGACTTGCAACAGTTCAGGTATTATTATTTTCATATTAAAGATGAGGAAATTGAGTCAATAGAAGGTTAAGAAAATTGTCCAAGTCTACAAAGTTAACACCGTTTGTTTTTTTCTGAGTATAAAATTTGCCCTCTATCTAATGCTTACTCTGACTTGACCAAAGGTCTGAGTTAGAGAAGTTGTAATCTGCCCAAGATCAAATTGATCTTAAGTGCATTTCTTATATTCTCTGGTCTACATTTCCTCTCCTGCAAAATGCAGTTTCTGTAAATATTAAATGAGATAACACACATATGTATCTCTATCTATGTTTATACATATAATCATTTTTATCGTATACTATCAATACTTAGTGCTTTTAAATTTTATAAGCCTCATTTGTTTTAGATTTAAAGTATAACACACATTCAGAAAAGCATACATATCATGAAAGTATGCTGTCTTGGCCATAGCCCAGTTGTGCTAGGGCAGTGGGATAGGTTGCTGAGAGACCAAAGAAAACACCTGGAAATGTATGGAAGACATACGATTGATTGAAAAATGCTTATGGGGAAGGTCCGGGGTGACAGCCTGGACAGATCCCAGTGCTCTGCTAAATAGTGTCTCCATCCCTCGTGGCAGTACTCAGAAAGTCCAGCGGCAACAGGCTGGACAAATAGCACTTCTGTCCTTCATGGTGCTGTGCCAGAAAATAGTGCCTCCATGCCCCATGGCACTGTGTGAGAGCTGGACAGGTAGCACTTATCCTCTCCACAGCGCCCTTTGTTCTGCACCAGTGACAGCACTGAGAGGGGTTTTATAAATTAGGCTCCAGCGCCGGGCGTGGTGGCGCACACTTGTAATCCCAGTACTTTGGGAGGCGGAGACTGGAGGATCCGGGTTCGCGGCCAGCCTCAGCTCTCTCTCTCTCTCTCTCTCTCTCTCCCTGTCTCTCTCTCTCTCTCTACCTAGTGAGGCCCTCCACAACTTCCTGAGACCCGGTTTCAAAATAAAGTATAAAAAAATAGGGCCGGGGGGGTAGCGCGGAGGTAGAACGCCCCTGGGTTCAATCCCCGGTACCGCAAAAAAAATAAAAAATAAATAAATAAATAAATTAGGCTCCAGAAGCAGGAACATCACTAGTTCGCTTAGTTTGCTTTGTTCCTTGTACGACCAGAATTCCAAGGAGCAGTTGTCTTGGTGTGTGTGCAAGAAAGCAGATCCTACACATAATACTAGTTTGCCCTAGTTGTAATGTATTCGGGAAAGAATGAGGCAGTGTCCTTCAAGACAGTGTTTATCTGGACATTTGAGGCTGGGCCCACTCTTACTGTTCTTTGAACATGGCTAGGTTCTTGGGAATGGAAAGGGGCATTTCGGGGACATACTGTTTTACAGTCCTCCTTTTCTTCAAGGATGTCCTGTATGGCTTGATGAATTCTCACTAACTGAACAAATCTTAGTAATGAGCACTCAGATGAAGAAGTGGAACATGACTAGCACCCCAGGTGCCCCTTTATGCCTCATCCAGTCACTACTCGCCCCATCAAACTACCATTCTGGCTTCTTGCAGCATAGATCAATGTGTCTTTTTTTTCATGCAGTACTATATGCTTTTCTGTCTGGCTTCTTTCATCAGCATTATGTTTATGAGCTTTATCCATAGCATTGCACATAATCATAGGTTGTCATTCACATTGTTATATAATACCCACCGTGTGAATGTACAGTTTGTTCATACATTCAATGCTGCATGGGCTGATTGGACTTTCAGAACATCTTATAAGCTAGAAAGCAAAGAAACTGAAGTTCAGAGAGGCCATTTTGTTTGTAAAAGTTCAAGTAAACAGTACCCGAGGCAGGCCCAGAACTCTTGCCGCCTGACTTCTAAATCTTGGTCCTCAAATCGCAGGCATGGAACCCACGCGATCCCATCAGGAATGCAGACTTCCCTCCGCCGCCCGCAGCCCGACATAAGCCACCGTGGAATTCCTGATGCTGAGTCGCCCCGGGGCTGCTGCTTCAATTGCCTTAAGAGGTGCGAGCTGTTGGTTAGTTTTCACGTACACCAGGCTGATAATTACGCAGGGTCTTGGCCTCGGATTCTGAAGAGATTTGTTCTAATGCTGCCTTTTCCACAGTGTGAGTCACTGTACAGATGTCCTCACTTTGGTGGGCCTTGGTGGAAGAAGAAAATGTTTGTGGGGGCCTTTATTTTTTATTTATGTATATGTTTTTAGTTTTTAGTTTTGTGGTACTGGGGACTGAACCAAGGGACATTCGATCTCTGAGCTACACCCCAGTCCTTTTTATTTTCAGCTTTGAAACAGGGTCTCACTAAGTTGCTGAGGGTCTCACTAAGTTGTTAAGGCTAATCTCGAACCTGAGATCCTCCTGTCTCAGCCTTCCAAGGACTGGGATTACAGGCATGCACCACCATACCCAGCTGGGAGGGCCTTTGTTAGGAGGAAGATGATGAGGGAAGGGAAGGCAGGTTGCCTTTGATGGCCCTTACCCTGTCTGGAATGAGGACAACCAGGATGAATTAGACATTATCCCTGACTTCAAGGAGTTCCCCCTGGTGGGAGAGACAGAGAAGTCCTGACACCTGCACCATAGGGAGGGAACTGCTGCTGGGGCCTGCAGAAGCCCGGAGCATGGGTGCTGCCCAGCTTCACCTACAGGTGGCATGGGGGAAGTTGTGTTCGAGGAGGTGAGGCCTGAGCTGAATTTTGAAGAATCAATGAATTAACTAATAGGCTCTGACAAATGGTAGATTATGTTCTACAGTAGTGGATTCCCACTCAAAGAACCTGGGGAGCTATAAAAAATCACTGATGATTGGGTCTTCTCTGGAGGAGTTTCCGATTTAATTAGTTTTGAGTACTACTCAGGTACTAGTGTTTATTCAGGTTTCCCAGTTGGTTTTAATGTGCAATCAGGGTGGAGAACCACTGAGGTAGGCAAAGGAAGCTGCTTTAGGGCAGGCAGGGTGGATTAATCACCTTCCCTTCTAGGAAACTATCAGAACCCACCTGTGGCTGGAACAAGAAAGGTATACTAGCCATAAGATGGGAATGTGGGCAGGGTCAGATGAAGAAAGTCCTTGTCTATGAGCTAAAAAGGGTGATGGGACAACATCTAAGAGTCTTAAACATGGAAGTGTCACATACACATCACAGAAAGTTTACCAATTTAACCATTTTCAAGTCTACAGCTCTGTGACATTGAGTCCATTCAACATTATTTTGCAACCATCAATACCATCCATTTCCAGAAGTCTTTCATCTTCTCCAACCGAAACTCTGTGCCCATTTAACATTGCTTTCCCATCTTTACTTCCTTTTAGCCCCTGGAAACCACCTTTCTACATTTTGGTCTGTGTAATTTTTGCTACTCTTAAGTACTTCATATAAGTGGAAGCATACAGTATTTCCCCTTTTATGACTGGCTTATTTCACTTAGAATAATGTCCTCAGCATTCATCCATTTTGTAGCAGGTGTCAGAATTTCTTTACTTACTAAGGCTGAATAATAGTCCATTGCATGTATGCCACACTTTGTGTCTATACCATAATTTCATGTATAATGTATCTTGCTTCCATCTTTTGGCTACTGTGAATAATACTGCTGTGTTCATGGGTGTACAAATATCTGTTAGAGCCCTATTTTCAATTCTTTTGGGTATATATACAGAAGTTAAATTGCTTGTAATTCTATGTTTAATTTTTTCGGGGAGTTATCATCCTATTTTCCACAGCAGCTACATCTTTTTACTTTCCCACCAGCAATGCACAAACATTCTAAACTTGCTATTTCCTGGTACATTTGTTTGTCTGATTGTTGGTTGGATGGTCTTATTTATTAGACATCCTAATGGATGTGAAGTGGTATCTCATTATGGTTTTAATTTGTTTTTCCCTAATATTGAATGATGAGTGTTTTTTCATGTGCATATTGGTCATTTGTATATTATCTCTGGAGAAATGTCTATTCAAGTCCTCCCCAATTTTTAAATTAGATTTTTTGGTTTTTGTTGTTGAGTTGTAGGAATTCTTTGTATATTCTGGATATTGATCCCCAATGAGATACATGATTTGCAAATATAGTTTTTTCTCAGTCCATGAGCTGCCTTTTTACTCTGTTTATAACACCCTTTTACACACACACGTTTTTAATTTTTGTGAAGTCCAAATTATTTATTTTTCCTTTTATTGCCTGCACTTTTGGTGTCATTTGCAAGAAATAAATCATCACCAAATCCAGTATCATGAACATTTTCCCCTATGGCTTCTAAAATGTGTATAGCTTCAGCTTTTATATTTAGGTCACTGATCCATTTTGACTTAATTTTTAGTATGTTATGAAGTAAGGGTCCAACTTTATTTTTCCACATGTGAATATCCAGTTTTCTCAGTACCATTTGTTGAACATACTATTGTTTCTCTCATTGACTAGTATTCGCACCCTTCTCAAAAATCATCTGACTGCCGGGCGTGGTGGCACACGCTTGTAATCCCAGTACTTTGGGAGGCGGAGACCGGAGGATCTAGGTTAGCGGCCAGCCTCAGCTCTCTCTCTCTCTCTCTCTCTCTGCCTGTCTTTCTCTCTCTCTCTACCTAGTGAGGCCCTCCGCAACTTCGTGAGACCCGGTTTCAAAATAAAGTATAAAAAAGTAGGGCCGGGGGTGTAGCGCGGAGGTAGAACGCCCCTGGGTTCAATCCCTGGTACCGCAAAAAAAAAAAAAAATCATCTGACCACATAGGCAAGTATATTTCTGGCCTTTCTATTCTATTCCATTCATCTATGTCTACAGTCCATTATTTTACTGTTTTGATTATTAGTGCTTTGCCATAAGTTTTGAAATCAGGAAGTCGAGACTTTCAACTTTGTTCTTTTTCAATATTGTTTTGGCTAGTCAAGTTCCTTGAGATACCATATGAATTTTGGGATGGATTTTTAGAGAAAAATTCTGCAGATATGTCACTGATATTTTATAGGGATCGTGTTGAATCTATAAACTGTTTTGAGTAAAATTAACTCCTTAACAATAGTAAGTCTTCTAGTCCATCAAAACAGGATGTCTTTTCATTCACTTGTGCCTTCTTAGTTTTCAGTGTATAAGTCTTTTTTCTTCTTGGTCAAGTTTACTCCTGCTTTTTATGCTATTATAAATAGAATTACTTTCTTAATTTCCTTTAAGGATTATTCATTGTTAATGTATGGAAATGCAACTGCTTTTGTGAAAGATTTTGTATTCAGCAGTTCTTGCTAATTAATAAATTAGTTCTAACAGTGTTTTGTGGAACTTTAGAGTTTTCTACATAAAAGATCAGGTCAGTCAGGTGTGGTGGCACATACCTGTAATCCCAGTACTTGGGAGGCTGAGACAGGAGGATCGCAGGTTTGCGGCCATCCTCAGCAAGTAGTGAGTGAGACTCTCATCAACCTAGCGAGATCCTGTTTCAAAATAAAAATAAAATTGGGCTGGGGGTGTAGCTCGGAGGTAGAATTCCCCTGGGTTCAATCCCCAGTACCAGAAGAAGAATCATGTCATCTGAAAACAAATATGATTTTGCTTCATACTTCCCAATTTGGATGCCCTTTATTTATTTTTCTTGCCTAATGGCTCTGGTCAGGAATTCCACTACTATTCTGAATGGAAGTAGCAAAGGTAAGCTGCTTTGTTCATTATCTTAGAGGAAAATCTTACAATCTTTCCTCATTGAGTTTGATGACAGCGGTGGGTTTTTCATATAAAGCCTTCATTATGTTGAAGTAGTTTTCATCTATTCCTAGTTATCTGAATATAAATTCACATTTTTAAAAACAATACTTGGCCTGCTAAGTGGAGAGTGGATTGAATGGAAATGAACTGATAGCAGGCATACCCTTCTGGAAGCTGTTATAATAGTTTGAGTAAATTAGGGTAGCATCAGTAAGAATGGAGAGGCAGGGACAGTTATAAGAACCTTGTAGGAAGTACTAATAGATCTTAATGACTAATTGAATGTGCTAAAATGGGAAGGGTAAAGGATGCTTTCCAGGTTTCTGGCTTGGAAAACTAGAGAAAGGAAATCCTGGAGAGGGATAGCTTTATGAGGAATGACGATGAGTTAGTCAAGAATGAGGCACTAGGGAACATGTAATTAGAAGACTCAGAAACTTAAGAGAACGGTATGGGCTGAAGATGGAAGTCTTGAAATATTTCCAACCGAATGGTGGTTAAAACCATATACACAGATGAATCGAGCAAGGGTTACAGAAACAAATGTCTAGAGAGGCCAGTCAGGTAACCACCAGAGTGAATGGGGCCTGATGCAATTCCCTAAGGGATCCCTGGGACCTGGGACAAATGAGAGTGTATGCTCTTCCCAAAGGCTTTCCAGTGTGGGCAGACACGCAAAGCAGACTACTGGTTTGTGTCCTGGCTCCCTCTTGCTCCATTGTTCTCCCTACAAACCTAAAGAAATAGGTTCCATCATCTCCATGGAATTTTAGGGAGTGTGTCAGACCAGTGGGGAGGTAATTAGAGTCGGGAAAGACCCCCATCTCCGCCAGCACTCTTGACATCACTCCACAGAGGCAGATGTGGCTCCAGCTGCAGTTGGTTCATTTCTCTGCTGTGGTCCTTAGCAGCGTTGCTCAAAGCAGTGGCCTCCGGGAGTTAAAGTTTAGGAGCCTGGGGCCCAAATATGGGAGAGCCAAGAGATTGCAAGGCCAAGGCCAACAGGCTTGGCTCCTGTGTCAGAGCTTGGAAGCACAGCCCTTCAAAACATCAACATATTAATGGCCTGCTGAAGGCTTGGCTTCTCATGCATGGGACATTTGGAAAGAAAAGGCTATTTTTGTTGTTGTTTTTAATACATAAATAACACAATCTGACTTTTTAGCACTGCAGAGATGTCTGGGCAGCCAGAATAGGAAGACCCCCCACCAGGGTGAATTTCTGAAGCCAGTTCTTGCACGAGCCTGAAGCTCCAGGGAGAGTCGGGCCTGAGCAGATGGAGGTCAGCATCTCAGTTGCTGTTTTTCCTACAAACTGCAGGCAGGACAACTAGGGCAAAGGATCACATCAACTGGCCAGGGCTGCTGGGGCCACTTGTTTGACCTGTGCGATTGAAAAAATTTACGGTGCCTGTGATTTTGCCTCTTTAATAGCTGTGTGGACCAACTAAGAAATTAGAGGAAGCTCTTTCCAGTGGCAAAAATCATCAGCTCCTTTAAGCAACTAACAAGCATACACAGTCATCCTTCAAGACTTGGCTCATCCAAACCTTTGCCTGTCTCATTCCTTTGGGCCCCTGTAATATTCCCTTCTGTTATGTGCCTGACCGGACCACACTTTGAGCTTCTCAAAGGCAAAGAAAGTGTTATCCTACTTTTCCACTCTTGAGATCCAAGAGAGGTGTCTCCTGCACACTTAGTGTTTGAATGAATTAATGCATAGCTTAATCATCTTCTACAGCTGCCATAACCAAGTACCACCAAAGGGGTGGCTTGAACAACTGGAATGTATGGTATCACGGTCCTGGAGGCTGGAAGTCTGAGATCAAGGTGTCCACAGGGCTGGTTCCTTTTGAAAGCTGTGAGGAAGAATTTGTTCTAGGCTCCTCCTATCTTCTAGTAGTTTGCAGGCATTCTGTGGCTTGTAGACACGTCCCTCTGAGATCTGCCTTCATGTGCACATGGTGTTTCCGTCTGTGCATTTCTAAACTCCACCTTTGAAGAAGGACACCAGTCTTTTGGATTAGGGGACCACCCTGCTCTGATACGACCTCATCTTAACTCATGGCATCTGCATGGGCCCCGTTTCTGGGTGAGGTCACATTTGGAGGTACTGGAGGTTGGGACTTCAAATTGTGGATCTGGGGAGGACATGGCTCCCCCATGACAGCCCTGTTTCACACAGGGTGGTTTTCAAGTGCTCTCTACCTCACAGCCTCCTGGAGGTCAGAGACGGATTCTGATATTTTTATGACTGGCATATTTTAGAAAAAGCTCTGCTCCAAAACAAAAGAGTCATTCCTGTTTCCTAGCCTTGGTTTCCTCAGAAGTAAACTGCAAAGACAGAGTAAATAATACTTGGGGCCCCTCCCAGCTCTGAAATCCTTAGAATTTTCTGGGAACCAGTAGCCTTTCCACCCACTGTCTTTTCTAGGAGTTCTCTTATTTATAACGGGAAGCAGACCTGACCATTAGTCTACCTTTCTGTCTCTTGTTAGTTTGTCTCATTTCTGAAACAGATCTCACCCTGCTCTTGGCCTCCTCACGTTAAGGCTCTTGTTGTCCAAGATTTCACAACATAGTTAATAAAATTATCTTTATTTTCGTTGTTGTTGATCAATGATTGTGTTCGTTAGCTTTCCATCACTGTGACAAAATACCTGATGTAAACAGCTTATAAGGAGGAAAGGTTTGTTTTGGCTCCTGGTTGCAGAGATTTCAGTCCATGATTGGCTGGTTGGTCCCTTTGCTTCTGGGCCTGCTTGCAGTGAGGCAGAGCATCAATGCAGGAGCATGAGCCAGACCAAAGCTGCTCAACTCATGTAGCCTGGAGGCAAAAAGAGACAGAGAGGAAGAGTCCAGGGTCCCAATATCCCCTGCAAGGACATATCCCCTATGACCTCACTTCCTCCAACTAGGTCCCACCTCCTTAAGTTTCTACCACCTCCCAATAGCGCCATCAGCTGGGGACCAAGCCTTAACACATGAGCTTTTGGGGTACACTTAAGATCCAGACATCAACAATAATATTTATCATTTTTATTCAATAATTTGAATACTCTTATATAGTTTGTCAACCTACTTTTTTGCTATGTGTGAAAATGTACTTATAATTTAATTTTGAATCGCCTTAAAGAAGACATTATCTAAGCAAATTGAAAGGAGTTCACATTCAATTGTAAACATGATGATTTAGCCTTCTCATTCTCTCCTTTGCATCAAAGAACTATTAGGTCTAGCTTCTGACTGGTATTTATGTGGCCCAAATTCATTTCATTCATCCCTCTCAGCCACTTCTTTATGCTCATTTCTCTAGTCACATTACATGCATATGTCTAAGTGTGCCTCTCTTTGTGTATTAGTATTGATATCCATTCCTACCTTCATGCTTCTATTTTTTATGTTCTTTGCTCCTGACATGGCCTTTCCCTATCATCTCCTACTCATCTGCCAAGACCCAGCTGAAATTCTGTCTCTCCCATGCAGCCCTTTCTTACCTCCCCAAACAAAAGAACCCACTCTGTCCTCTGAACTGCTACTGCACAGTACTGGTGTTTTTCTCTGGCATTTACTAACTTTCTACTTTGTACCAGAGCACTCAGCTTCACCACTTTTCAGCTCCAACTCTATGTCCATTAAACTCTGAAGTCTCAGTTTACTTATCTATAAAATGGGAACCATAATGCTAACATCTAGAGTAGTTATGGGAATTAAGACAATAGACATGAATGTACTTGAATGCGTTAGATGCACTGTAAGTATCCGTTCCCTGTCCCCATCCCTCATGGCAGAGTTTGTGTATTTTCTTATTTCTGTACCTCCTATCACCTTTAAGAATAGCAACTGCACTTGGTAGATGCTTCATATGGAGTGAGTGCATAGATAAATGGATGGTAAATTAAATGACCTGTGAGAAAAACTGAAAATGTTTTGGGGTATTACTTTCATATAAACAATGCCAGAGTTGAGCCTGCAAGGGAAAAAAGCATAATCTAATTAATAGGCAAAGAAAGCTTGTTTTGTTTTGCCAATGTCATAGGCTGCATTTGAACCCAGATCTCTGGCTTCTAAGATTTTATTTTTTTTCAACAATGTCTTGAACATCCTGAAAATAAGGAGGGTATGTAATGTCTTACATTCCTTTAGTACTTGATCAGGATCTGTGCATGTTAAATCTGTGTTTGTGTGTGTGTATGTGTGTGTGTGTGTGTGTGTGTGTGTGCGTGCGTGCGCGCATGCGCATATGCTCATCTATATGTGTGTGGGTACATGAATGTTCGTTCAGTAAACTATGTGAATTAGGCTCTGTCTGTCCAGTGCCAACCTCTAGAAGGAATCTGAAAAAAAATTTGAAGATTGGCTGGGATGATTCCAAATATGATTCTTGGTATCATATAATTCTAACATCTGAAAAAAACTCTCCTCTTTTCATGAGCTCAGGCTCTGTGACCCAGTAGGTGAATTGATCAGTATTAATTTCCCTGACACTTCCTTGCTTCTGCTATTCCTGCTCCCCAGCTTAGAATAGAAAAACTTCCCCAACTGAAGCAGAGCACATGGTCACCCAATCAGCAACTATTTTCTTTTTTATCTTTTTGTGGTACTGGGATTGAACCCAGGGGCATTCTACCTCCATGTTACACACCCAGCCTTTTTTAATTTTTTAAATTTTGAAGCAAGGTCTTGCTAAGTTGCTGAGGGTCACACTAAGTTGCTGATCTGCAATCTTTCTGCCTCAGCCTTTCAAGTATTGGGATACTGGCATTACAGGAATGTACCACCATGCCCACTAGATACTATATTTTTTATCCTTCCTTGCTGCATGAAAATGTGACTGAGGGTAAGTGATGTGTGAAGTCTTGGGGTCACTTTCTTAAAACCAGAGTGCCTTATGTTAGCCTTGCTTTTTTACCCTTCCTGCAGACTGGAACAGATAAGATGGCCTTCATCACTCAGCCTTGACCAGTGATGAAGGCCACACAAATGTATGCTTGGCCTCTGCCCTGTCGTTCTCACTCTGGGGCCTCCCTGTACCTGACTCTGCCTGGGTAACCTGCCCAGTAACACTAATGGCATCTCTCACACACTACTTTTTCTATGCTGGGAACTGTTCTCCATGCTTTGCATTGTTAACTCATGCCCTCCAGCCAAAGACCACCAAGAACACAACTGTAGTCCAACAAAACTGAGTTTATTGGCTCATTGCAATGAAGGAGAACACATGTCAACAGAGAATCATGGGGTGTCTCGGTCCAGGGTATTAGAAGCTCACTGTAGGAAGTAAGCTTGAATTAGGCGACTTGGGAGAGAGTTCAAGGAAGCAGAGCCTTTTCTGTATTGGGTAATGTCAGGATGCAGGGAAAATTCTATGGTTGGGTATCCTAATAAATTCTACCTCAAAGAAGGGAAGAATAGAAGGAGGCTAACGACTTAGTAAAGAAGAAGCAATCACTCCTATTAACTGGAGGGGGGATGTTGGGTATTTTTGTGGTTTGCACGGTGACATTGCTTTTTGTCTGTGCTTAGAGAATAATTGCAAAATAGTCTAATTTTGGTTTCACTTGTGAGATTACTTATGTTCAACAGGAGAACACCACAGCCTAGCTATGCGTGCAGGCCAGCACCTCGCAACACTTTGAGCGCTGGCTAGTTCATAGCATTGTACGCGGTCAGGAGCTGTTTTTCTCTCATTTATTCAATCTCCACAGCAACGTTATGGGCTAGATCCTATTAATATTTCCATTTGACAGATGAGGAGCATGAGACACACAGGACTCAAACAACTGGCCAAAGCCACATAGCTCACAACTGGAACAGCTGGGTTAGAACCCGTACAGTGTGGCCTCAGAAATCTTCCATCTTGACCACTGGAATCTCCACCTCTCCAGTGATTCCAAGAGAAGGGCCCTGCTTGATTCTGCCAGGGCCTAATCCTACCTGTGAGCCCAGCATTTGACCCTGGTGGGACACGCCCGCTTGCTCTAGGACCACACACTGCTGATGCTCTGACTTGCTCAGATACACACCTAGTTGGATTCTACAGACCCACCATGCACCACGCTTACCCTCTGCAAAGCAGCTGCAATTCCTGACATGGACAGACTGCCTGGACCAGTTGCTCTTGCCCAACCCAAGCTCTCTGGAAATCAGCTCCACCCGCCTCACTGGACACCCACAACCACCCCCATTCCTTCCCAGTGACCTCCCTACCCTGTGAGTGAGGCTTGTTTCTGGAGGAGCTAGACTCAGGGCCTGCCCAACCCCAAGTGCCTGTTGTAACATCCTGAAAGAATCTGGATAAGGCCCCCTGGGGTGTTCGTTAGACACTGCCTACAAACTTGGAAGCTGCATTGTCTGCAGGGAAGAGCAAGCTGAGTCCCTGTTTAATAGATATGTGTACTGTCAGCAAGTGACTTAACCTCTCTGAGGTTTCCCAGCTGCAAAAGTAAGGGCCACCGTGCCCATCTCATGTGTTGTGGGCAGGGTTGTATAAGATCATGTATATTATATGTAAGACCCACACAATAGCAGGCACAGTGGAGAAGATCTATCTATCTCTTACACACGCATGCTCTGCGTGTGACATTTTTCACTATTTGTTTTGATAGAAAATGAGGAAAAGATTAAGTTTCACATCTGTGTTGATATCAAACAGAAACATGAAGAAGGGAGGGGGAAAATAAGCTATAAACTGAGTCCTCTATCACTACCATTCTTCCTCTTCTCTTATAACACAGAAGTAGAATCAGACTGGGGACTAGACCCTAGTGCCTACATGCATAGACACTAGAGTCAGACTTCTGTGGTTCACTACTGGTCCCATCCAGTGCTAGTTGTGTGGCCTCTGGCAAGTGGCTTAACCTCACTGAGCTTTTCTCTCTTTATGGGTGAAACAGGAATAACACTGTGCTTTGCACAAATATTATGAGGAAACTGTTATCTGTGAAGTAGATGGACCATGGCAGTCTTTCAGCCAGTGTGAATCCCTCCAACCCTGCCCGCAACGCACAGTCACTAGTGTGTTTGCATTTTTAAGGAGGCTGAAGGGAAAAGGTAGGAAAAGTTAACACAACAATTTCAGGCTCTAGGGAGATGAAGGAAGAGAGGCCACTGCCTGACCGCACTGCGTGGTGACCACACCTGTAGGGCTGTGCAGGGCCAGGCACTGCCAACATAAGGACCGCTAAAGAGCTTCCATCTCTGAAGGACTAGGGGTGTAAGACACTGGCTGTAATAGAAGGAATGTTAAATGTAGCATCAGGATATCTACATTCTTGATACGGTGCTGCCATTTTGTGACTTTGGACAAGTCACCCAACCTCTTCTCTCCCACCTCAGTAGCAGAAGGGAAGGTTCTACAAGTCAAAGGTTAAGCACTTTACTTTTATTTAGTCATCTAACAACCCTCTCCAGTATGTAATGTCATTACATCCATTTTACAGATGAGGAAACCCAGATTTAGAGGAGTTAAGGGGCTCGGTCAAAATCCAATGAGTAGCTGGGTTTGAACCCATGGCGTCAGACTCTTAACTTCACCTTGAGCAAAAGCAGCATCTTTAGGCTTCCATGCTCTTACCTGAAACCCTGGAGAATAACTGCCCCTGCTTTCTTTGGGTGGCGCTGACATCAGATGGCCCGTGGGTGTGACTGTGGTGCACTGCGTTAACTGTGAGATGTGCTGCAGAAGCGCGACGTCCTCCTCAACGTGGCTACAGAGGGCAGCATTGGCACTAAGGAACCTAGCAAGGATGTTTCAGAAGTGCAGATTTCAGCTGTCAGTGAGGTCAGTCTTTTCAAACGAGTACTTTTGAGTGAATTGGGCTGCCCCAGATAAAGAAGGCGGCACAGGGATTCATTCCTCACGTGGACAGTAACTGAAGCTCCTAGCACAGGGCTCGAGCCAGGTACCCAGCTCAGTGAGGTCTTGTCCTCCTCTTTCTCTCTTCTACCTGTTGGATGCTCTCCAGCTGCCATTCCCACTTCAGTTTCAGTGAATTCTGAGGTTCCTAGGAGGTTTCCAGAGCCTGACTTGACCTGAATGCAGTTTGGCCAGCTTTATCACAGCCTCTGGGGCTGGGGTGGATATTCGGGGAAAACATTTTTCCTGAACTCTGGCTCAGACTGCTTCAACATCTGTTGAAAACAAGGGAGTTGACCACACAGCCCTCTCACAATGAAGCACTCAATTAATGCCTGGCTCTCCAAAGCAACCTTTCTAAAGAAAAATACTGTTTTACGATTCCATCTTGTTGTATCTCCCCATCTTTCTGAGAACAGGAGTTCTGGGGCCAGCTATGGAGAAAGAATTTGGTTCCCCCTGCGGGTTGCTGTTCTAATACCCTGAGCCAAAGCATGAAGAATGGGCCACTCAGTGTCCACTGGTGTGGCCTCCACAAGACCTGGGTGTGGATTGAGGGGGACTGAGGCAGAGGGCTAATGGGACAGTAGTGGCTCTTACCAACTTCCTTGTCACAACCTCACCCTCAGGAGATGGGACAGCCTGTCCTGCATTTCTCAGGAAATGAGATATGGGGAGAGGGGTGGGGAGAAGGGGCCACTGTGGTGCCACTGGGAATGTTTTATCACTTTGAGATCCAGAGTCCTACAACCCAAAGTATGGTCCACAGACCAGCCGCAGGCACCACCGTCACCATCACCTGTGAGCTTGAGACTGTTGAAATGCAGGATCCCAGGCCCCACATCAGACAGCTGAATCAAAAGCTGTCCTTGATCATGATCCTCAGGCAAAGCTTAGCCTTCTTAAAATTGAAGAAGAACTGAGATGGATCAGATGGACTCGAAGCTCCTAGCTATGTTCCATGGAAGGCCAAAGCCCTAGAGTACATTCTATGGAAGTCCAGATTCCTCCCGAAAAGGTCTATAAATTCCCAGGGGACTCACACTCTTACGTCATCCCTGGCAACCCAGGAACTACTGCTTCCCTTCATAGGACTGTTTACAGCATGCTTTGCTCTCTCTTGCTCACTGTCTCTGTTCCATGTCAACCCAGATGGGAAACTTAATCCCTCTTCAATTTCCACCAAAAAGCAACCCACAAGAGCATTTGTCTATAGATCTTCCCAGGATTGTGCTGAGTAGGAGGGATGGCATAAAACGATCACTTTAACCATTTTGCATTGAGAACTGGATAGCTCTGTTCTTTGGCCACAAAACAATGGAAGTGTCTCCCTGCCCCTTCACCCCAGGACCCCCTGGCTCCACCACACCTCCCTGGATAATCCCTCACCTCTCCTGCTTGGATCCTCTCCTCTCCTCTCTCCCTGACCAATTGGGAGCAAAACTCCTTTCATTTTTCTCATAAAGCAATAATGATATCTCTTCTGTGGTCTCCACATCCTGCTCTCAAGGTTTCCTTCTGTCACAAATGTCTCAAAAAGACAATTTCTCACACCCACAGTCATAGTGGCACTATTCACAATAGCCCTCTCTTCCCAGGGCAATCGATATGTCCACACACTGCAGTACCTATTGTCAGTATACACTTTCTTTCCTCAGCCTCAAGGATGGCGTGTCTCAGTTAAATATGAAAGTGGTAGAAGACAAGGGAACTGAAAATTACTAGACAGTACTGTTTCGTGGGTGTTCTGCAGGCATCATTTCATGTCATAGCTTTCAAATGGGAGCTCCAAAAGGTAAAGTAATATGCTTCAGTCCCACAACCCTTAAGAAGAAAGACTGGATTTCAAGCCATGTTTGTTTTAGTACTAGGGATTGAACTCAGGGCATTCTACCTCTGAGCTATACCCCAAGACCTTTTTATTTTTTATTTTGAAACAAGTTGCTGAGGCTGGCCTCAAGCCTGCAATCCTCCTGTCTCAGCCTCCCAAGTATTGCAATTACAGGCATACACTGCCAAGCTGGCTGGATTTAAAGTCTTTCTTGCCCCCAAATCCCTGCTTTCTTCTCCCTATCCCTGGAGTTGCCTTACAGTATTGGGTATCTATTGTGCTGCTGAACAAATCATCCAATGTCAACAATTTGAAAAAACACTAAACGTTTATTATCTCACTGTTGCTGTGAGTCAGGAATTCAAGGGTGGCTTAGCTGGTTCTGTGTTTCTCATGAGGCTAATAGCCAAGGTATCCGCCAGGTCTGCAGTCATCTGAAGGTTTAACCTGGGCTGCAGGATCTGCTTCCGACTTACATGGCTGGCAGTCTGGTGCTGGTTGTAGGAAGGAGCCCTCCAATGTTCCTATGTAGGTGGCTCCATGGTTGCTTGAGTGCCCTCACTGCACAGTGGCTCACTACCCCCAGAGGGATGAACCCAGCAGAAAGAGGGACAGAGGGAAGCCATCCTTTTCAGGACCTGGCCTCAGAATTCATGTAGAATTATTTCCCCCACACTTGGTTCATCAGAAGTGTCTCTCTAAGTCTGACCCACATCCCCAGGAGGAAAGTTAGCCTTCACCTCTTAAAGGGAGGAGAATTGTGGACCATCTTCAGGCAACCACACGTAGCAACATGAGAAAGAGTTTGCAGTTTGGGTAAGAATCATCTAGGCTCTGCCTTTAATGAGTCAGGGGCTTCCAATTACCTCTCAAGTCCGATCAAAATCCTCAGCCTGGAGGCTCTGTGCCCTGCTTGCTTCCAATCAAGTCTTTCCTCACAGCATGTGATGCTCTTGGGCCACTTTTATTTCTTTTAAAATGCTACATTGCTGAGCACCCTACCTGCCTAAAAACTGTGCCAAGATGTTCCCTTGGCCCTCTGTGCCCTCCCCCAACCTCCTATTGCCTTCTTAACATGTGCTCATCCCTCAGATCCTGTGTAAGGGCCACTGCTTCATCAAACTTTCCCTTCTCTCTCATACCAGGTCAGATTCTGTCGGAAGCTTTTAAAAATCCTTGGATATTTTTAATGGCACTTTATCATTTGAAATTATGAACGGGTGTGATCATTTGATTCATGCCTGTCTTTTCTACTAGTTTTCAGTTTGTATTGTGACTACATCTATTTATTTACTCACTAGTGTATCCTTAGCAGTTTGTACAATACTGAGCACAAAATGTGAACTCAATTAAAAATGTAATAAATGAGTGAATTCCCAGACCAGGATCTTCTTAGAGTTGAAGGTGTGCACACAGGTGGAAACCCTTCTTTGCAAGTGTTTCAGGGGACATTAGATGCCTCAGATCAGAGTGGACTGGAGGGCTTTTAGGATTCCTTGATTTCAGGAGAGTCTTTGAGATTTTGTGCTTTTGTGATTCTACAGTCTCCATTCACTGGTGAGAAAACTGCCTCCATGGGTGACTTGCCTGTGGCTCACCTCTACTGACTGCGGGGACACTTGCTTTCAGGGGTGGCCTATCTCATGCTCGGCTCGCCTCCTGGTCCTCACATCAAGCACAAGGAAAGACTGTATTGGAACCTCTGGGAGCAGCTGCCTGGGGCTCCAAGGGGGCCCTCTGTGGCTCCTTTAAGAAGCTTTACAAGGTTAAGGTTTGCTCTAAAAATAAGCCCACAAGGCTTTTTAAAAAGCTTCTAAAACCATATGTCCACAACAGCCATTTTTTTGAAGGGCCGGCGAGCCTTTAAAAGCTTCAAAAACCACTACTTGGCCTGCCTCCCATAGTGGAGAAAGTTCAATACGTGGTGTGTTTAAAAACAGACCTGCTTTTTAAGCCTTCTGTAATCTGCACCTGAAACACTCCGCTCCTATCACAGGGGTTCAAGATGGAGATCAGCATGCACAAGGCTTGTGCCCCAGAGGCCACATTCTCCCCACAGTAAACAACTGTCCTAAATAACCACAGAACTGCAATTAGTTGCCTCTAAAGAGGCAAGAGGTTCAGGTCTTTCTTTCCTGTTCACCCTCTTCTCCTATAGGTTTCTTCATCCTACAGCATGCTGTGTGTTATTTTATATACGTGTGCATGCAAGGAGGAACCATGGTGAGCTCAGCAAAATGTCTGCTCAGATAGACTGATTATCTGATGGTCAGCAGCAAATGAGGGAGAGCATTCATGTATTAAATTGTTCTCTGACTCTGCTTTGCTTTGCTTTGCTTTATTCCTTTCTTGCTCTTTCTTTCTTTATTCTACCTTCTTTTTCCCTCCCTTCCTCTTTTCCTCTCTCTCTCTCTATTTTTTTCACTAAATATATAAATGCCTATTACATAGCATTTATTTAATGTCTCTGAGGAGGGAAGGCAGGATTTAGAGGTAAGTGGAGAGCAGTAAAATATCTCGATGAATCGGAAGTGCATTCTCCAAAGACGTTGTATAACTTGTAGGGGAATTGGAAAGGAATATGAGGTGTGGCATACCATATTCCAGGCTCCTTGAATCCTTCCAACCTCAGCAAGGAATCCCTTTTATATAAGTGAGGAAACTAAGACCCAGAGAGGTTAAGATCCCACAGGTTTATCAGCCTCCATGCACACTTATTTTGCTGCTCCCTTAGCAGAAGAGATCTAGTCACCCATAAACGACTATAATGCAGTGGGGACAGGGCTCAGTGCTGTTAAGAGAGGTGTCAGTATAACTCACTATGGGAGAGCAGAGGAAAGAGAGATCCCTTCCAGCTAAGAGGATCAGAGAAGGCCCTGCTATAGTTCCTTGGGAACGTAGTAACGTGTATTCTTTCTTCTCCAAACCAGTCTTCTTTCTGCGCAAACAAAATATCTACAATTTGTTCACAAACATTAAAGACCAAGCCATTCAAGAAAGAGAGATCCTTGCCTACTAAATTTCTCCTGAATCAAAACATCATGTGACAGAAGGTGCCAATCTTCCTTCTGTGACATCTGGATTGGTGCTCACCCAGCTGTGCTCACACATCCACAGTGAGAAGGAACTTACTGCCTCATGAGGTAGGACAGTCATGGACAATCCAAGCTCTCAGTTATTCTCTTGGTCAAGCCACAGTCTAGGTTGCTGTGATTTCCACTTACTGGCTCTGTATTCTGCAGTTTGGAGCACCATCAAACCAACTGACTCCTGTAATCACGATAGCCCCATGATGCATGAAGACATACTTCACTTGCTCCCTGAACACTTCTCTTCACCAAACTAGACATCCCTGATTCTTCCTTCTGGTATAAAGAGGTGGTATGACAAGGTAGAAGGGTCCTGATTCTAGAAATAGACTAGTGAGGTTTGAATTCTCTCTTCACCACATAAAGATTGTAGATCTTTGGGCAAGTTACTTCACCTCAAGTAATTATAGCTTCTTTGTCTAACAAAGATAATGATATCTATCATAGAGAGTTATTGTAAAGATAATTTGTAGTGATCCATGTGAACGTATTATCAGTATGAAATATAGTGAGCATGTAAAAAATGTTACCTAATGTGAGATGGAAATCCTGCATGATAAAGTATTTTTTCCCGATCATGTTCAGAAAGGAATAAGCAGAGAGCTTATTTGGAAAGGTCATGGGCTGAGCATGTTCTTAGGCATGCACAAGGTGCATTCTGAATTATCACCTAGCAGAGAGATACTGAAACTTTAGTAGGAAGCAGAATGACCTGGGGGCTTGTTAAAACAGGGTGATGGGCACACCCCCAGAGCTTCTGATTCCGTAGGTGTGGGGTGGGGCCTGAGGATGTGCATTCCTAACAAGTCCCAGGTGAGGCTGATGCTGCTGGGTCACACTTTGAGAAACACTGTCCTAGAGCTTAAGCAATCATACTTAGCAGGTTCACAATAACTTTCCCAAGCACCAAGCACCTGCATTTTACATTTTATCTGAACCAGTGCTCCCAGCAGTCCTCCAAGATAACCATATAAACAGAAACTCTTTAGACATGGAGAAGCTAACACTGGAGGTTCATTAACTTGCCCTTTAGACATAGTAGCAGAACTGGGGTTGACATCCCAGTCTGCATCCCAGAGTCTGTGCTCTTAATCCCCGTTTGGCAAAGGAGTAAACTAAGGCACTGAGAGGTCACACCTGGCCTAGGTCACCTACATAACAGATAGTGAACTAGTTTTCAAATCCAGGTCTGTCTGACTCCAAAGTCCAAGCACGTAACTCCAGCTGTTATACACTGGGGCCTATGTTGAAGGCTGCAGTCATTCTAGCTGGGAGACTGGGACATCTCTCCTTGCACCCAATTTTCATTCTGTCCTTTCCTTTTTGCTTGACTTCTCTGGGTAATTGCCTCCTTTCTCCAGGTCCATGATGGAGTAGACCTGGTCTTCCTGGGGTTTCGAGTGACTACAGCAGGAGAATAACTTAGAACAGGCACTTCTTCATTCTTCCTCGGTTGGTGTTTTTCCTTCAAAGCCTGGAAAGAAATGTGGCCTCTGTACACTTTAAATTGGGCCATCAATTACTTGCACCTTGAATATGCTGAGCTCATTAGGGCTGCGCTGGCCGCAGGAGAGCACCTGGGCTGAGAAAAGTAAACTTACCTCCTCTAGTTCAATCCATGCCGCCCCTCCGCAGCGGAGCCCAGACGGGGTTGCCAGGCTCTAATGTGACCAATTATTTCTGTCCTCAGTTACTAGGTCATAAATCCTGCCTTGGCACAGAGCCTCTGGTTTCTTATGGGAGAAAGTTTGGCTTTAGGACCAACTCCACCTTCTTGCTGCGGGGCTTTGTGATGCTGTGGATAGGACTCTTGGACCCGAAGACTGAGTGCTGCTGGGACCTGGTTAATGGCCCTGTCAATAATCAGCTTTGTGTGACCATCACATTCCTGTCCTCTGCTATAAAAACACCCAGTTCCTCTCCCCCCCACGCACACACAGGCTTGCTCAAGAGACACTGAGTTTGAGAAAAGAGGTTAGGTATCTGTAAGAGACCACTGAGAAGGTCTGGGTTTATCTGGAGCCTCTGGTTTGATTTCCTAAAAGGAAAGTACATGATGAATCGGAGGCTTTTTCCTCTCCAGGGTCTTTGCACATGCTGTTGCCTTTTCTAGAACGTTCTTCCTTCAGCTATGTGCACACCTGGATTATTTGCACTCTTCAGCTACTCCTCAAATCACCTCTTCAAAGAGGCCTTCCCCACATCCTATCTAAAGTTCCCTTTGGAACATCTCTGAAACATCACCCTTTCTATCCTCTTCAACCTATACACAATCTAAACTTACCATGTTTATTTCTTCAGTTGCACAATTGTTACCCAATGACTTCACATGCTGTCAGATTATTTTTATGCAACCTTCTGAATAAGCATTTGCCTGCCTCTCTGTGAACTGCTCTCTCCCTGAGATTGGGAGGTTCTCTTTAAAATCTATGTCTTCAACTGCTCATCTGGCAATCCAGGTGTTTCAAACTCAACAACCAAAACAAAGTGCAGAAGCAAATTGAGTATCAAGGGTGACACTCAGCGAAAATGCCCCTATTCATTAACCTAGCTTTTGTTTGTCTGTTTGGTTTTTATTGGTGGTCATTACATGTTATAAATCAGATCTATTTTTTTAAAGGCAGGGAAAACAAAATGAAAATGACAATTCTTGCTTTGAAACAATTCAATCTAGAGAGAGAGATACACAGAGTAGCAATTATAGGGTAATTTGGTAAGTTTGTTGATAAGGGTAATAAAACTACATAGAGGCTTGCCAGGTGAGGAAGCACAGAACCGAATAGTATGGGCTAAAGGCAGAGGTGAGAAACAGTATAACATGTCAGGGACTTAACAATAGCTCGCAGTGTAGGCCCAGTGTAGTGCAAGAAATTGGAGATGAACGTGTCTTCAGATTGTCAGGAGCCAATTCACAATCGTGGCTAATGCCTCGCCGTCTCCATCCTAACTTTGGGTGATGGCTGTTAGCCTATTGGTCTGTAGTCTGGATCCCAGTTTCTGAATCTTCAGTACCAAGTACTGTGCCTGTCCACAACCAACACTCAGTTATCATTTGTTGAATGCTCGTTGAACAAAGGGGCAATTGTCAGGGTTTAGGGCACAGGTGCAGTAGAGGTAGCAGGTGACAGAGACAGGTATCTACAAAGTTGGAGACAGAAACATCCAAACTCAGGAGAGGCAGAGGAGGTAGCAGGTGACAGAGACAGGTATCTGCAAAGTTGGAGACAGAAACATCCAAACTCAGGATGGGCAGAGAGAGCCCGTACTTCAATTGATGTACAGATATTTCACAAAGATGTGGCCCAGCAATTTTGTCAAAATAGTATTGAAATGTACAAAGAATCATCCTAGCTTTTCATTTTCCTCAAATTTTATTATTATATATCACACTATCTAGATTAAATTGTTTACCTCTATGTAATACTTTACTAATAAATAACCAAATGGAAAAAAAGGATCATTTTGTGATGAAGACTATAACTACAGGATTTGGAATCAAATAGGTTTAATTTCTGCAACGAGCTTTGCAACTTTCTATGTGGCTTTAGACAATTCACCTAACCTGTCCAAGCTTCAGGTGCCCTTTCCATAAAACAAGCTAAAAGCCAGGCGTGGTGGTGCATGCTTGTAATCCTAGTACTTGGGAGGCTGAGACCAGAGGATTCGGGTTCACGGCCAGCCTCAGCTACTTGGTGAGGCCTCTGCAACTTCGTGAGACCCGGTTTCAAAATAAAGTATAAAAATAGGGTTGGGGGTATAGCTCGGAGGTAGAACGCCCCTGGGTTCAATCCCCAGTACTGAAAAAAAAAACAAGCTAAAGATACAAGTTTTATTGAAGTAGCTAAATGTTGTGTTTTTCCATTATCTACTGCTGCCTATCAAACCACCCCAAAATTGAGTGTCTTAAAACAATAATAAGTATCTCTCATAGTTCTACAAGTTTCCTGGGCTCAGCTGGGTAGGGCTGGCTTAGAGTCTCTTATGTATTTGCAGCCAGAGGCTGGGTTCATCTGAAAGCTTATCTGGGATGGATGTCCAAGATAGCTCACAGCTGGTTGATGTCAGCTGGGAGCTCAGCTAAGGCTGTCAGTTGGAGCACTTAAACATGGCCTTTCCAGGTAGTATGGACATGGTCCAGCAACAGGCTGGGTTCCACGAGAAAGCATCCCAAGAGTCAGTACATCTACTACTCAGTATCCATGGGGATAGGTTCTAGAAGCCCCCATGGATACCCAAACCTGCAGATGCTCAAGTCTCTTATACAAAGTGGTGTAGCATTTGCACTTAACCTACACATTTCCTCCATCATTTTCTGCCTCTGAGCTGTTCCTGCCATGAGTGGGCTGATCATGGACTGACTTCTGAAATTGTGAGCCCTAAAATAAATCTTTCTTGGTCTAAGTTGTGCTTGTCAGGCATTTGGGTCACTGTGATGAAAAATCTGACTAAAACATGATGTGAGGAACAGTGTGCACGTGCAAGAAGGGAGGGAATCAGGGCAGGTGCCTTTGAAGACTATCAACCACAAAGAACATGGCATATCACAGACACGCAACCAGTATCAGTACTCTCCTCCCCTTTTTCACATTAACTCATTAATTACAACAAAACCTTTTAGTGTGTGTGTGTGTGTGTGTGTGTGTGTGTGTGAGAGAGAGAGAGAGAGAGAGAGAGAGTTCCAGAAATCCAGAGCCAAGTAAATTGAGGATTTAAAAATTATCTAAGAGCTGGGAGTAGTGGCACATGCCTGTAATGCCAGTACTTGGGAAGCTAAGACAGAAGGATCACAGGTTCGAAGTCAGCCCCAGCAACATAGCAATGCCCTCAGCAACTTAGTGAGGCCCTGTTTCAAAATAGAAAACAAAATAGGGCTGGGGGTCTATCTCAGAGGTAGAACAACCCTGGGTTCAATCCCCAGTACCATACACACACACACACACACACACACACACACACACACACTAAGATCTAAGAGAGTCTTATCTTATAGATGGGAAATCTAAAGCCCAAAGGAGAGAAATTCTGAACTCTTGGCTTCTGTCACTAGACTGCATCCCAGGGTTTCCACATAATAGGTTCTTAGTAAGCGTTTGCTCATGAAACAAATGGTCCTCCACACTGCCTTACTGTTTTTACAAAATTTCCACATGTACATACAACCTAAAGGCAAAGTGAGGCCGTGGAAAGTTCCCAGGTGTTGGAATGAATAGATCTGTGTTAGAATTCCAGCTCTTCTGCTTTATGATTTGAGGTCAGTTGGTTATTTCTCCAAGCCTCCCTTCCCCTCACTCGAGAGGCGGTCTAGTAAAGCGCAGGTTGCCAGGACATGGTGAGTGCTAAGATTGTTAACGCCAAGTAGCAGATACAAATTAGCTGCTCAAATTAGTATTTGGCATCCACTTTTATTTCATATTAAGTTTCACGAAAGCCCCCGTGAGGTAGGCACCGGGGTCCCACTTCCTGGACTGGGAAGCTGAGCCTCGGGGAGTGAGCGGTTTTCTTAGTATCTCACAGCTAGCAAATGGTAGCTCTGAGGCTTGAAAATCAGCTTTGATTCAGCTGCGGAAGCACCTTCCTCCCCATCACCCCACCCTCACTGCTCACACACTCATCCTTTGAGGTCTTCTCTAAAAAGCAGGGTGGAGATCCTGGGTAGCAACAATTTGCTTGCTAAACACATGACTATTCAGAATTTTTTTTTCCATAAAGGGGAGGGAAATCTCCATAATCTGCCCAATAATCTGGCACTTTGTCTATCTAGCACTTTATAGAGTATTTAGAGTTTGTATGTTTCTTTAATTTTCAATAGCATATGAGATAAGAAAGGCAAACATGACCATGATTATTATATAGATTAGAAAATAGCAAGGCTTACTTTCAGCAAAATGACCACACCTTCCCTTCATACCCTGGGAAGAGTGTGCTGACTGTGCTATTGGTCACTAGGTAGAAAGGAAAACTAGAAGGATCTCAGAAGATTATGAGTATAGCTCTTTCATCTCCTCAGAATGATGTCATAAATCACTTTTTGTAAAGGCAGCTGTGAACGTTGTCGAAAACTGTGACACCCCTGGAAGGACGCATTTAACAGTAGATAATTAGAGCAAGAGTGATGCAGAAACCACTCGGGGAGGGATAGGGAACCAGCTCTCCAAGGGACAGACTCCAACCAGCCCCCAAAGGTGCCTCTCTGCCCCACCCACTGGACAAGGGAGGTTACATCCCAGTCCCCCACCCACCCCTTTCAATTTCTGAGCCTGCCATCCAGGCAGATGGTGACCTCTGCCTCTGAACTCAACATGGAACCAGGCATTGGGAAGAAGGCCACTCCCATCTGTGTGTGGCACAGGTTTAGAAAGGTTATTTGGAGAAATATGCTCTAGATCCCATAAGAGAATGCCTAGAGAGGAGAAGTATTGTTGCTGTTGTTTCAATTGTCTTTTGGGCTGCTTTCCTCCCCAGCTATCACCCCCTCCCCTACTACCAAGAAAATGCACTTGGGAGTTTTCCATCTGCCCTCCCCTTGCTTTGGAGCAGGATCTGTATTTTCAATATATTCCATTTCCAAAAGGTAAAAAAAGCAGAATGATGGCCGGCTGAGGCTCTCTGGCCTGAAAGAAACTCAGCTTCTTCACAGTATGTCTCAGCACTGTCACATGTCTGAAGCCCATGTTTGAAGCCATGGGTTTAAGAACAGACTCAACTCCTTTCCAAGCTGTTTGCCTTTGGACACATGCTTTATTGCCTCTGAACTTTGCTCACCTGTAAAAGAAGGATGCTCCACAGGAGAATGAGACAATTCCATGTGATGACTCCAGTAGGCAAGTTTTGTAAAATGCTCTCATGTATAGTTATTATGAGGACTTGGCGGGGCACACTCCCCTTCAACTTCGGGCTTTCCCTCCCGGCTACCTTATGACCAGATATACCCATGGAAGAAGTATATTGGTCCTAAAGACAACGACATCTCTAAAATGGGATTCAAAGGAGTGACAGGAGGGAAGATCACGCCTCTTGAATGATAGCAAGTGCCCAAACCTGAACTGTTTTCTAGTTTTTATATTCTAGGTTATATAAGGGAAACCTGCGGGAAAGAACTTTGTCCTAGAATCCTAGAAAACTGGACCTTCGAGGAACTGTCCTCGGGTAAGTCACTCTGCTCCCTCTGAACTTCATTCTCCTCTTAACAAGGGGGCTGGGCCAGGGAATCCTTAACAAAGAGTTTGTGTACGAGGGCACTCTCTAGACCCAGACAGACTTGGCTTCAGTTCCTATGGCTTAAGACCTTGACCTCTGTAAATCTCAGTTCCCCAGCTATGAAGCAAGGTTACTAGAAGTACCTACCTAATATGGCTGTCCTGAAAAGTAAATGAAATAAATTATATAAGGGATTTCACACTGTGCTTGGCTTATACTAAGTATTCGGTAAAAAGAAGTTACTATATTATTAAAACTATCATCATCATTATTATTGTTACTCTAAAACGGGATTTCAAAAAATAAAGCTCTCTGCATAAGTTCTTCATGTTCTTTAAGTTGAGGTTAGTTTAGCAGGGGGTGGGTTTTGAATAGCTACCTTCTCCCCAGGGGTCACATGATACCCTCAAAGAGGGCAACCTCAACTGTGATAATCTCATCTGTACCATAATTTGAGAAGGACAATCATGCCCTCCCACGTCCTCCTGTTTTTCTCCTTGCTTTGCCCTCCCTGGCCCAGGTCTGGAAGCTAGAGCTGCTGCGCTCTGGGTTCATACTGGTCAGGCAGCCAGGAGGGAGAGGAAACCAGAATAAACATGTTTTGCAAGAGCAGGGCTGGTTTAAGTGAAAGCAATTCTAAATAAGGACAATAGTCTTATGGAGCCAGCACGTTGGCTGCTTGTCTGCAGCTTCCTCCACGAAGGGGTTTGCCATGGAAAACCAAAGGTCAGACTGATAAGCTGGAAGGGCCGGAGCCAGGCTAGCGGGAAGCTCCTGACAAGTCTGACAAGTCCTCCTCATCCAGCATTTAAATCCATCATGAACCAGAGGGTAGGTGTTCAGGGCAAGGAATCCAAGGACTCAGTCTGCCTCCAACCCCAGCCCCTTGTGAACTCAGACATCAGATGACCTATGAGAGAGGGGGGAGGAATAAAATGTTACTGGATTCTCATGAAAATAAAAAGGCAATATGTCAAGGAGTTATAAACTATAAAGTGATTTGCAAATCCCAAGAGTGAGAACTAGGTATGTATATATGTATTTATTTATTGTACTGGGGATTGAACCAGGGGCATTCTACCTCCAATCCATACCCCAACCCTATTTTATTCTTTACTTTGAAACAGGGTCACACTAAGTTGCTGAAGGCCTCACTAAGTTGCTGAGACTGGCTGCAAATCTGCAATCCTCCTGTCTCAGCCTCCCAAGTACTGGGATTACAGGTGTGTGCCACCATACCCTGCTGAGAACTAGGTTTTAATCTCAGCTCCATCGCCAGTTAGCTGTGTGAACCTGGACAAGTTGACTTACTTTTCTGAAACTCAGTTTCCTATTTCAAATGTGTTCACTGTCACGAGGAAGTCAGAAGACACGGATTTAAGGACAGGTTCAACCTCTTTCCAAGCTGTTTGCCTTTGGAAAAATGCTCTATTGCCTCTGAACTTCACTCACCTGTAAAATGAGGATCCTCCCCAGGAGAATGAGATGATTCCATGAGAGGACTCCAGTAGGCTATCCTGGGTTCTAATGATCCCAGGAGTCATCAAAGCACCAGAGTAACCCGGTATATTCATTTCCTGGGCCTGCTGTAACAAATTACCACAAACAACAGAAATTTATTCTCTCACAGTTCTGAAGACCAGAAGTCTGAAATCCATTTTATTGGTTCAAATTCAGAATCTTTCCAGAAGCTCAAGAGAGAATCCCTTTGTTTTGGGTCCTTTCCAGTCTCTGCTGGCTACCAGCATCCCCTGGCCTGTGGCTGAGCACTCCAGTCCTTGCCACTGTGGTCATTTGCTGTCTCCTATGAGTATAATCCAATCTCTCTCTGCCTTCCTCTCAGAAGGACACCTTTGATCCCATTTAGAATCCACCTGGAAAATCCAGAACAATCTCCTCATTCCAAGACCCTTAACTCTATTGCATCTGCCAAGTCTTTGCTATATAAGGGGACAGTTGAAGGTTCTGGAGATTAGGACCTACTATCTTGGGAGTTCCATTATTCAGCCAACAATTAACTTTTCCTTGATTATTAAAGAAATGGAGAGTCTCCGAAGGATCCCATCATTTAAAAAATATCTTGTGATTCAAGCTAAGAATTAGGAACCCTTGAGGCATGCCAGAAATGATGTTGAAATTCTTCATATTATCTTGCCTTGTATGGAACCTCTTCTTAGTGTCTCTTTATCCCAAGCAAGTGATCCAGCAGAGATACTCAGCTTTGTAAGTAGAAAAATGGATGCCTTGAAATGTTTCTGTAAACTCACCTTTCATTTTGAGTATAACAGAGTGATAGTGTATGTAGACTGAAATCAGATACCTGAATAAAAACTTTACTAGCTGTGAGACTTTGGGCAAGTTACTGAGCCTATCTGAGAAGCTCCAGTGTTCTCACAGATATGATGAAAATAATGATATGATCTACCACATGGGGAACCAGAAGGAATAAATTATCTATGTGAAAGATTTGCACAGTGCCTACCATATGATATACACTTATACAATATATGTATTAGTTATTAGTAATTTTTAAAGGTTTTTAAGTTTAATTTAACATGTCATTTATATATACCAAGAATTGAACAAATTTGGAGGAGAAGGATGGTTGGGGAAAAAAGAGGCCTAGATATGTACCTTCACAATTATGTTTAAGTGTGAAAAGGGGAGCAAGAAATGTATCTTCAGACTTACACGAAAGAATTCCATGAGTTATTTTTCTCTCCATATTCAACCCAGATTCCCACCCGGATTAAAATTGGGCTCTTCCTCTAGATTTTATTTCTTGGTAAGAAACCTTGATCAAATGAGGTCTTTCAGGAATTCCTTCAATACATATTTTCTGAGTACTTATGACCAAGAATCTTTTGGAACTTCCTTCACTGAAGGTGGGGGAGTGAGGCCAGGACTAGACCAGCCACTGGGAGTTCATGGGTACAGAGCTATTATATGGTGTGATTCAAGTCACAGCTGTGATTCATCATGAGATGGCATGGGGTAGAGACAAGATAGGCAACTGATAGAATACCTTCATCAAGAAGAACTAGAAGAAATACCAAAATCTAGATACCAAAGCCCAAGGGGTCAGTGGGCCTTGGGATTGATAGGAAGCTAGATAGAAGAAACTCGTAGAATGAATGATGTTGATGTGGATGGCTTTTATGTACTTAATTTGAGATCAGGCTGCATTTAAATAACCTATTTTAAAGGACTGTATGATCTACTATGAAAGTTAATATGTATACAATGAATTTAAAGTGGACCATGAAAAATGAAGTTTTAAAGGTGCTACAAATCAGGGAGAGAAAGCAAAAAATCCAGTTTGGGGACAAAGGAAAGGGATAAGCTAGGGAAAGTGTTCCCAAGAAAGTGCCATGGTACTTCAGTGGGTTCACATGTTTTCTATAGCTACTAGCCCTTTAAAACATACTTTGAAGAATCAACTATAAGAGACTTCAAAAGATTATCTGGTTTAGACCTCTTCCTTCAGGGGCCTGCTTATCCCATTTTATAGATAAGATTGTTGAGACCCAAAGGAACACAGGAAATGGTGGTGGAGTGAAAATGATAGCATAGGTCTTCCTTCTTCTTAATACTCTCTACGTTCAGACAGGATATATAAGGAGAAGACACAGTTTTTAAAATTGTAACTGCTAGGTTCTTTGTATTAGTTAAAAGTATGATCACATAGAGTGACAAAAAAACAGGACAACAATGGGTTAAGCAGAAAAAAATATATGTCTGTGTTGTGTTAAAAAAAGCTAGAGATATTTATATACAATGTTCATAACAACGCTATTCATGATAAACGAAAAATAGAAGCAACTCAAATGCAAAATCAACACACGAAAAGATAAGTGAAATGTGGTATAGCCATACCATGAAATATTATTCAGCCATAAAAAAGAACAAAGTATAGATACGTAAAACAATATGGATGATCTTCAAAAACATGCGAAGTGCCAGAAATCAAATGCAAATGACCACACATTGTGTGATTCCATTTATAGGATATTTCCATAATAGGCAACTCCATCCATTCAGAAAGCACATTGGTGGTTGCCTGGGCCTGAGGGGAGGAGGGAACAAAGAGTGACTGCTTAATGGGTATGGTGTTTCCTTTGGGGATCATCAAAATGTCTCGGAACTAGATAGAGGTGATGGTTGCACAATATAGTAAATATAATATATGCTACTGATTTGTGAGCTTTAAAATGGTTCATGGTTAATTTTGCTATAAGAATTTGTCTCAATTTAAAAAATGAAAAAGAAATCCAGAGGTGAGAAATTCAGAACTGGCAGGCAGCTTTATGAAAACTTTGGGAATCCTGTCCCCTTCTGCCTTACGGTTCTGTCATCTACAGTGCTTAGCTTCTACCTCAGAGTCCAAAAAGGCTGCTCATCTTTGAACAACAGCAACTGCATATTAACCATCAGGAAGAAGGGGAATTAGGGGAAGACCCTGAAGAGGTGACCTTATTAATTGAAATTTGAAGGATGTTCAGGAATTAGCCAATGGAAGAGTGGTAAGGAAGAGCTTTCTAGAAGAAGGGCTCAGAGGGCACAGGTCTCAGCTCTGAGAGTTTAGTGAGTGGAGGAAGAGCAAGAAGTCCGGTGGGACTGGCACCTGGGGACTGAGGATTGGAGAGGCAGGCATGACTGGTTTCCCCAACCACCCACCACAGGCCCTGTCTGGCTCTGAAAAAAAAATCTGTTCTCTTTCCTCTCACCATCCCAGTTCTTTCTCATTTTACCATGCCATACTCTTGAGCCCAGAGGAAATTGATTGAATAGAAATAACCGAGTGAGAGGAGAGTCCAGAGATGGCCTTTGATACACATAAAAGCACATTTTATCTTCCAGGCGAGGGCCTTTTGAAGTTATTTACCTCTCGTAAACAGCTGCCAAGGACCCCATGATTCAAGGGGTCCCTCCCGCCTCCTCACGGCACATTTACTGCTGCCCTCCTCGAGGTCTTCTCCATTGTCTCCTCCTTCGATGACCTCATCCCCAGTGCCAGTGAGAGCCAAGGTAAATTGTGCAGACTTATGGCCAGGGCCAGCTGCTGAGATGTGAGCTGGTTATTTGTCTCCCCAAATCCCAGGGGATTGGTGTTGGTCTAACGGGGGGGGGGGGCTGTTGCTGTGTCCATGGCTCACTCTGTTTTGACTTTGACAGCAGCTGGGATTTTATGTGCCAAGGAGTACAGCTGGGGCCAGCCTGCCCTGGCTGAACCTCGCATGCCTGAAGGGAGAAAGCAAAGACCTGCTGAGTTCAGCTGGGGCTCCAAGACAATTTGGGGCGCCTTGAAGATGCCGGGGTTCCTTGCCATGTTCCAGAATGGCAGAGCTGGAGACCTGAGTCCTGGATAGCTGAGATGATTTCCCAAGGGCAGACATTGAAGTTTAAGGTACCACACTCAGCTCAAGGGTTATAGGTGACATTATTAAATGTCTTTCAACATTAAGCCCCCAAAACTCCCTCCAAGTTGCTGAATTTGGCCCAGGAAACCCAAGGACAGAGAAGTAGAGAGGAGATAAGCATGAAAAAAAAAAGCAAAAGCAAAAGAAAGTGAGAAGGTTAATACTGCCTTGTATAGAAAAATATTTTCCAGCCGGGCGTGGTGGTGCACGCTTGTAATCCCAGTACTTGGGAGGCTGAGACAGGAGGATCGCAGGTTCACAGCCAGCCTCAGCTACTTAGTGAGGCCTCCGCAACTTTGTGAGACTTGGTTTCAAAATAAAGCATAAAAAATAGGGCCAGGGGTGTAGCTCGGAGGTAGAACACCCCTGGGTTTAATCCCCGGTACCGCCAAAAAAAAAAAGAAAAATATTTTCCAGTATGCTCTCATTTGGGGATAATAGATGCTGTCAATTAATCTCTAACATGTGCTTAATCCTAAATGTACTGTATGTTAAGACTCGTTTTGTAATTGTCCAAATGCTAGAAGGTAATATGTTTATCTCCATTTCACAGGTGAGAAACTGAGGCTCTGAGAGGTGATATAACTTGCCCAAGGTCACCCAACTGTTTAGTGATAATGTCAAAAGCCAGGGGTGGTGGTGTACTCCTGTAATCCCAGTACTTGGGAGGCTGAGACAAGATCACAGGTTTGAAGCCAGCCTCACCAACTTAGCAAGGCCCTCAATAACTTAGTGATACCCTATTTCAAAAATAATAATAGCAATAAAGTAATAATAATAATAATAATAATAATGATAATAATAAAGGACTGGGCATGTAACTTGAAGGTAGAATGCCCTTGGGTTCTACCCTAGAGAGAGAGAGGGAGAGAGATGTTGACATAGAAACCTAGTCATGTATGACCTCAGGGTTCATCCTCTTAGTCAGTAACCTTTAAGTTCTACTACCCAGCTTCCCCCTGTTTGGGCAGCTATGGAGTAATTTTTCACAACATTGGAAGAGATTTGAAGAAATCACCTAACTCCCATTTGATAAGAAACAGAAACGGGGCAGCTGAAGATGTGAGATGCCAGGCTAAGGTTGGCAATTGGTGGAGGTCAAGGAGAAGCAGGACCTTCTACCACCAGCACCCTTTCCATGACATGCAGAGCTCCTGATAGGGGCTGGCTGGTTCCCTGTTACCCCCTGCAAATCCACTCTCCACCCTCAGTCTCTCAGAGCCAGAGAGTCACACCTCCACAGACCACATCTAACTCCTGGCTGGGCTCGGCCAGTGGGAGGCCTCCTCAGGACTTCTGAAGGCAAAAGCAGAAGCAGGAGGTTAGGGTATGTGTTCCTGGCTCCCTCCTGTGGAGCCGCGGGTTCTCAGTGGGTTCCTCTAGCAGAGCACAGCCCCAGCCCTCCCCGTGGGCTCTGTCACAAGCCCGGCCACTTCACCATCCTGTGTTTGTTTTCCTTAACTCCATTCTTACCTTTGTCAATAGTCCCTTTGTTAATTTCTTCTCGGTAACCCCATTTGAATGAGCCATCTGCTTCCTGTTGGAACCCAGGACAACTGAGTACTAGAGCTTTAGGTCAGAGAGGGATGTCAAAGTCTTCCACTACTGTGGTTCTCAAACTTTTTATTTCTACCTGCAGATCTCTATTAAGAACCCATTTTATAAAATCTATAATGTTCTGAAAGGCCGTGGATCCCTGCTGCTCCACATCTCACCCCAAAGCACTCCTCTTCCCGGCCTCCCCTAGCTCCTTCATGGAATCCAAGGATTGTAGGACACGCGCCCCAAAGCCCGCTGACCTAATCCAAGCCCTTCACTTCACACGAGGGGGGAAGGCAGTTGGCAAAAGTTCCAAAGTGTCCTTTGTTGGCCCGAGAGGGTCTGATTTATGACCCGGTCCTTCATCAACAGTTTGCCTCAATATCTTCCAAAGTGTAAAGTCCCGTAAATCTTCCCTGGGAGCGACAACTGGACCGCCAGCCCGTGTTATACAAACACACAGAAATGTCATTAAGGCAACAAACAGCCCCACTGGCCCGGCAGAGGCCTTTTCTGCCAGGCTCAAGTTACCTAAAATCAATATTTGAACAAGGACAAAACCACATGTTTTCAAAACCAAATTAGAGGGGTCTAATACCAGGTCTGGAGATGTGGTTACAGCAGGCGCGTTCCTGCCGGCCCTGGGGACTCTGCCACGGGGCCTGACCGGTCTGCCCTGGCTCTGGCCACCTCACCCAGTCGCTGCACCAATGCTTTGTGTCTCATCTCACCTGCCAGGTGACACTAAGGGACAGAATAACAAGGGATGAGAACTGTCACAGAGCCAAGCAGAGGACCTGAGTTTACAAAACAAAGGCAGTGAGGTGTGTTCCTTGAGGCTCTCCTTAAATGTTGGCTCAAGATCTGTATGAGCTCTACCTTAAGGTCCTGGCATCCCAAAGTGAGCACCATTTTGAGACTTTGCTCTTGGAGCGCTCATGATACAGCACAGGAGGCTGTGGAGACAACAGGCCATGTCCCTGCAGCGGGGCAGTGCCAGCATTGCAGGTAAGTGCAGGGGGCTTCAAGGCCCGCAGCAGGGACAGGTGGCCCAGGCCTGCTCAGTGCCTGAAAATGCTTCCAAGGCTGATCTGCTGAAAGGTCTTCCTTATCACTTGCTCTTGTGACTCTGCTATGTCCCCAGCCCCAGCAAAGGGGGGAGCAGATGAGAGGGAAGAAAACCCACCTTCTCCCAGAAGGGATCCGTAGGTGATGCAGCTCCTCTCCTGGGTGCAGCATCTCACCTGAGTGGTGAGCTGGGCAGTAGGAACAGAGCATGCCCAAGTCGGCCTCTGGGGCCCTCTTCTCTCAGAACCTGCCTGCCCACAGTCACCCACCACCACCACCTACTTTCTGGCCATGAGAGCAGGCTCCATGGTGCAAGTCTCTGGCACCACCCATTCTCAAGTATAATTCTCTTTTAACCACACCAAGCTCCCTTGTGTTCTGTGTTCCAAGGCAGCACCGGAGCCATCGTCCTCCTTAGGATGGTATTTCAGCCTCCAGTGGTCCTGCGGATACCCGTGACCTGTCTGTTCCTCGCTTGCCCAGCTCCACAGGGCTCCATGACACACCTCTCCGTGGAGGGCCAGCCAGCTCTCTCAGGTCCCTGTGCCTGTGTGCACTCCAGTCCTCAGCTGGAAATGCCTTCCCTGTCCACGTGGTGAACAGGTGATCTGCCTCTGAGACTTAGCTTAAGTGTTCCTGTCCCCAGAACATTGTCCCTGGGTTTTACTCTAGTAAGCTGAACATGCTCTTGCTTAGAATTCTGCTATTAAATACTGGGCTCTTTGTTTTGGAACTGCTTGTTCACCGGTCTAACTGTCCGGGGCATAAGAATCACACTCGGTTCATTCACTTGTTTCTTCCTCTTTTTTTGGTACTGGGTTCAAGCATTCTACCTCTGAGCTGTACCCCCATACCTTTTTATTTACTTATTTTTTATTTGAAACAGGGTCTCTCTAGGTTGCTGAGCATCTCACTATGTTGCTGAGGCTGTCCTCAAATTTGTGATCCTCCTATCTCAGTCTCCCAAGTACTAGGATTACAGGTGTGTGCCACCAAGCCTTGCTCATTTGTTTTTTAACCATTCATCTCATTTAACTGATGTTGGCACTAGTCTAGGCCAGGTACTGGACACTGGGGGTACAGAGAGGAAAAGACCAAGGTCTTACCTTCTAAGGTTTATTGTCTAAAAGGAAAAAACATTTGATACATACTCCTCTTCCACAAAATAGAGTGTAGGAAAAGATCTGCTTGGGAGCAGGAAGGTCTTCCTAGAGGAAGATTTCATTTCAACTTGGTTGTGAGAGGAAGGTAGAATTTAGCCAAGCAGATTTTTAAAATTTTTAGAGATAGAAAAAGACCTAGACTGAATTAAATAGCAGCAATGACCTGGACATTTGAAATGGTCTATCTTATTTAAAAACTCGTAAGCACCATCATGCACCACATAATGACATTTCAATCAACGTGGACGACATGCAGGACAGTGGTCCCATAAAATTATAATGGAGCTGAAAAAAATATCCCTCACAGTGACATCGTAGCTGTCATAACGTCATCGCACAACTCCTTACCCTAGTGTTTATGTGAGTAAAGATAAACGTGTAACACATGCTGCTGTGCATTAACCTATTGTACTGGCATTGTATAAATGTATAGAACCTACAATTATGCACGTTATACTGTACATTCTAGAGTGTGCTACTTTTACTTATAAAAAAAGCTTACCTTAAAACAGTCCTACCTCATCTATTAGGGCTTTACAGCATCTCTGGATTACATCAAGAGCCCAAGTCCAGGAATTGACCTGTACCATCTAGGTTTGTGTAAGTACACCCCATGATGTCTGCACAGTGATAAAATCATCTACCAGAGCATTTCTCAGAACATGTCCCCATTGTTAAGCAGTCCATCGTGTAGCTGTAGTTCCGTATGGCTGAAACAGTAAATGCAGTGAAGATGAGAGGGGTCAGGTGAGATGGGACTAGAACAAGGAACCATATGGTGGGGGGCAGGCCTGGGCTGGGTGGTGGAGGGCTATGCATGGCAGGCTGGGGAGCCTGTGCTTTATTCAGGAAGAAACCACATGTTGTTGAAGAGTCCTAGTTAGACTTGTGAGTAGGGAGGAAGAGTCATTTTGTTTTCCCAGTGCCACAAAGAATATACATTTAATAAACATTCGATGCCCACTCTGAACCCCCTCACCTGTTTCAAGGCACTCCAGGATCCCAGCAGCCAGGAAGCTCTGCCATGGGGCTGGGGTAGCCCCTTTCTCCTGTAGACAGGACTTGCCATTAACAATCTGAATCCACTAAAGGAGTATTAATTAACATCCAGTCTCCGCTTCTCACCATGATTACCTGGAGCACATGTAAATAAGGGTAGGCACAAAAGACACCCTTTCTTTCTTTCTCCCTCTGGCCATTGAGCAAGACCTGCACTTTCCATCTATTTCTTTCCTGAATCATCCTGTTCCTCAGCATTAGATTTCCCTGTGATAAGCAGTGTAATTAGTCATGATAGATGATGATAGATAGACGGTAGATAAATTAGATGATAGATGTGTGTGTGTGTGTGTGTGTGTGTGTGTGTGTGTGTGTGTGTACACGTGCGTGCATGCATGCTCATGGAGGGAGAGAGAGAGATTCATTATAAGTTATTTGCTTACACAGTTACAGAGGCTGAGAAACCCTACAATCTGCTTCCTATATGCTGGAGACCCAGGAAATCTGCCAATATCGCTTAGAGCCTAAGAGGCGATTCTAGTCAATGTCTGAATGTCTGAGAGTCAGGAGTGTGAAAGGCAGGAGAATAGCATTCCAGCTCACAACATCAGACAGAAAGCAAATTCAATCTTCCTCTACTTCTCTCTTCTATTCAGGCCCACCGCGATACAATGCTGGCTGCCCATATTGGGGAGAGTCATCTGCTTTGCTCAGTCCACCAATCCAGACACAACTCTCTTCTGGAAACACCCTTATAGACTTATCCAGAAATGATGTGCAGCTAGCTATCTGGGCATCCCATGCCCAGGCAAGTTGGCACATAAAATTAACCATCACAGACAGCTTCTGAAATGGTTCCCAATGATCCCCAGTCCTCGTTGGCTAGAGCTATCATAACAAAGTAGCACACAAATGGTGTGGCTCAAACAACAGAAACCTCCGGCCTCCCAGTTCTGAGGGCAAAGAGTCTCTGATCAAGGAGTTGGTGCGGTGGGTTTCTTCTGAGGTCTGTGAGAGAGAATCTGTTCCAGGCCTCTCTCCTGGGCTTGTAGATGGCTATCTTAATGTGCAGATGGCATTCTCTTATATGTCTGTCTGTCTCCAAATTTCCTGTTTTAATAAGGATACCAGTCATAGTAGATTAGGGCTTACCCTATTGGCCTCACTTTAACTTAATTACCTCTGTGAAGATACTATCTCCAGATAAAGTCACATTCTGAGGTATTGAAGGTTAGTTCTTCAACATATGAATTTGAAGAGTAGAGGATACAATTTAACCCATAACACCCTTCTAGTATTTATGCCCTCGTGTGATCTTCTTCCCTTGAGTGAGGACTGGACCCACAGACTTGCTTCTAAAGAACAGCAGAATATGATTAAAAAATGATGGGAGTTCACTTCCAGCATTAGGTTACAAGAGTATGACTTCCATCTCTTTCTCTCCCTTTCTCTCTCTCCCTATCAGGTGCAGACATTTAGTATTGATGAACACCTGCACAATGAAGGGGGGCAGGATGGGGCAGATGGAGAAGTTGAATATGGACACATGCTTGACCAAGACTTAGCCCATCCATCAAGGGGCCCTGGAGCTGATTGCCTGACACTGAAGTTTTCTACCTGGTTAAAATCGCTAGGCCTTTATGCCCTCGCCTTGCTTAGTGCCAGTGACTGCAAGTGTGGGATTCCAGGCAAAGCATTTTTTGGCGGCTCAGGCTGACCCTGGAGAAGCAACAGCTAGAGACTGCCTGATGACCACACTCCTGGCAGCTGGGCGAGCCTTTTCTTGCAGGAGGATCTAGATGGCAGATCTCCAGTGGGTGGGCACAATTCAGACAGAGGGACACAGGGAGAACTTTTAGGAGGAGATGAGTCTGAGTCCTGAAGGAGTAGGAAAATGGCATTCAGAGCTGAAAGCTAAAATCAAAAAAGGAGTAGGAACGTGGATGGAGAGGGGAAAAAATAGACAAGAAGAAAATGAGATGAATAGTGCCTTAGTCCATTTTGTGTTGTTATAACAAAATACCCAAGTCTTGATACTTTATAAGGAAAATAAGTTCATTTTGGCTTATGGTTTTGAAGGTCCAAGAGCATTGCAGGAGCACTGGCTTCTGGTAAGTACTCCATGGAGAGAGTGTATGTGAGATCAAGATGTCACACAGCTAGAGAGGAAGCAAGAGAACAGGAAGGGGCCAGTCTCACTCTTCTACAACAACCCATTCTCATGGGAACTAATCCAGTCCCCCAAGATGGGCATTAATCCTTCCTGAAGCCGTAACCCCTAAGACTTAACTCCCTTCAAGTCTCCACCACCTCGATATTTTTACATTGGGAAATTTAGCCTCAACATAAGCTGTGGAGACAAGTGACACTCAAACCATAGCAAACAGCCACAACAGTATTTATTTCTCCACCTTCCTAGATTCCCGTGATTCTTGAACTTCTCAGCCTCCAGGAACTGTGAGCAATAAATTTGTGTTGCTTCTAAATTACTCAAAGTCTTTTATTATAGCAGCTCAAAGGGACTAAGATAGTATTTTCTTTTCACCCTACTTCCTTCTTCCTTCCACAAATCCTTTCTAGAGAAGATATTATTCTTAAGACAGAGTAAAGATGTAAAGTTTGCATCAGCACGAAAGTACATGCAAGGTTTTCTAAGAAAGCTGATCAGTATTGGGAATAAGAGATACTGATTTGTCCTCAGGCTGCACTCTGAAGAATCAGAAAGCTCTGGATCTTTACAGATCGAATGCTGCCACTACAGGTTGAAGCTGAGATTCTGGGCAGAGGAGGAAGTAGAGTGAGAAGTGGGTGAATAAAAAGAAGAGGAGATGCAAGGAAGGAAGAAAACCCCCAAATGTCTGTGAATTGGACTCAGAGGTGAGAGATGGTGAGTTGGGAAAATAAATGTGGCCACCATCTCTATAGTATGAATAGATGTAAAGGGGATTTTCATTCTGATGAGGAGATGTACCCACAGGCTCTTTCAGATATTTTGTTCATGATAAAGTCCAGTCTTTCCTGGGCAGTGGGGACACTTCTGTGGATTAAGATGAGGTCCCTGCACTAGGATCACTTACAGCCTAAGGGAGGTGGCAGACAACCAAAGAAGTGCAATGGAGGATAATATTTGATATGCTGAACACCTCACCCAGACTTGGACTTTTAGGAAGACTTCCGGAAAAGGTGTGGTGGCCAAGGTCCTGAGTTCCAAAAGATGGGTTGGAATTATCAAGACACTGAAGAGGTAACAAGAGAAAGAAGACATAATAAGATCAAGAAGAGGAACAAGATCCTTCCTGGCAGAAGGATTGGCTTGTGAAAAGAGCCAGGGGCATGAAAAGCTTGTGTTTGCTTAGTGTGGTTGGACATATGAGTAGGAAGGAAAAGCAGGCACTAAGGCAAGACTTGGTTCTTGTCTTGAAGGATTTTATGTGCCAGGCGAAGCATTGAGACTTTATTCTGGGAGCCATATAGCATTTCACAGAACTGTGATCTTAAGTCACTGAGATGGAACTACTGGAATTTCTTAGATGGCTCCAACAGCTTACCTCTGGGTCTTAGGCTCTGATGTTTGGCTTGAAATTCATGCAGCCTTTGGCTTCCTGCTCTGTCTTGGGATTTGGGATTGATTCCCCTGGCTCAGATGTTGGGCTCATTTTCATGGTGTTGGGCCACTGGGTGGAACCTCTGTAGGTGGGTCCCTTTAGAAAGGAGCTGCACACCCATGATGTCAGAGGGGTGGGGCATGGGGAAGGGAGTGAGGTGGAACAGCTGCTATTGCAGCCCCTCTTCCTTTCTCAGAAAGTACAAAATACTGCCCAGGCTTCTGGGCAAGGACTCCTTTCACTTCTGGAGAGATTTAACCTTTTGTGACACCCAAATTATTCCTGGAGTCTGTAGGGTTATAAAAAGACCTCAAGCTTTATTGTTGAGCTGATTTAGATGAGATTCTGCTCTTGTTACAAGCTGTGAGAACTTCAACAAGTTCATTTCCTTCTCTGAGCCTCATTTCTCTGAGCTATAAGATGGAGATAATAATGTCTCTCTCACAGGGTTATCAGGAGCATCAAAAAAAAATGTATTGATCTTTGGTACAACATCTTAGTTCTGCCTCCAGAGTATTTCCTTCTTGTACACTTTCTCTTATTGGCCTCCAGGGCTAGCTCAGTTCAACTTTTCTGCCCCAATAATAGAATTAAGAAAGTATTATGTGAAATAGGGTGCAGTGGCACATGCCTGTAATCCCAGTACTTGGGAGGCCGAGACAGGAGGATCACAGGTTTGAAGCCAGCCCCAGCAACTTATCAAGGCCCTCAGCAACTTAGTGAGATCCTATTTCAAAATAAGAAATAAAATAGGGCTGGATGTGTAGCTCAGAGGTAGAATGCTGCCGGGTTCAATCCCCAGTACCACACACACAAAAAAAAGGATTATGTGAAAACATAAATGCCATTGACAAAACCTAAGAAAGTGTCTCATTTCCTAATTTATTTTAGTAAACTATACCACATCAGGCACTATCGATTTATGAAGTCAGAATGCTAAGAGACCAGGATTCAAAGTAGCAAGACCCGAGTTCATATCTCTGTTTGTCTCTTTGGTCAAGTCACCTTTCTAAAAAATGAGATCCTTTTCAGTTTTGATGGTCTCCAGAACTAGCTAATAAATGATTAGATTTCAGCAAGGCAGGCTTACTGGGGGAGCGGGAGATTAAACACCAAAGGGTGTTTCTCCTTATCTGCTCACAGAAGTTCTGTAAATTTCCATGCATGCCTGCAGCTAAGGAGGAAGAAATTCTTCCACGGGAAAAGAGTTAAAAAGTTCACGCTTCAAGAATGAATCATAAAATATTCCAAGAATGTCAGAGAGAAATATGACATACCTCCGGGGACCCCTAGGGAGAGTGAGAGAGGAGAACAGCTGGAGCTGCCACACGCTGAGCCCTGTGCAGTCTCCAGTCTGGATTTTGAAGAGTCGAGTAGGGTGCAATGCCGCGGTGGGCCTTGTCTCCCGTGTTTCTCTCCCTCCTTTCTAGATACAAAGGTCCTCTCCCAGGGCAAGCCCACTAGCAATGTCTCTGACTTCTGCTAAATGGATAACTACCTTTGGAATCAAACTGATCTGGATCCCAATTTTGCCCCTTACTGTGTAATTTTGGCAAGTTCACTTATCTCTCTGAATTTCTGTTTCATCATCTACCAAACAGGGACACAAATATTTATTCCCCAAGATTTTTAAAAGGACTCAATGAAATGATGTTATAAAGCCACTCACTCAGCATCCTAGGAGGGGCTCCATCAATGGCAGCTAATATCTGGGGAGAGGACAGCTGGGTGGATTGGCCATGTACCCCATCCAATGCCTCAGGTCCTCTCTGCATCACTCTGGAACCCAAGAGATATATCCAAGGTGTGAGGCTAGCTTTTGTTTGCAACCACAAATCTAGAGATCTCTAAAACTGTGAAGAGAGTGAGGCATAGACATCTCCCAGAAACATAGGGGAAGAAAGGACACTTCAGAGAGGCCAAGCAGGCAGGGGAGCAGGGCTGGCTACTGAGCCTGGATGTGAGTCTCCAGATAGACTGATTCTGGGAGGGTAGGATCCAAGGGGCATGGAAAGCCATGTAGGATTCATTCAGCCATTATTCAACACTCTCTACTGTACACCTACTACATGTGGGCCACTGGTTCCAGAAACTGGAGTAAAGTAGAGAATAAGTCAACATCCTTGCCTGCCTGGGGCTAACTTTCTAGTGGAGAAAGAAACATTAAACAAAAAAGAAAAAGGCAAGAATCTTTCAGGTGCTGTTTATGTGCATGATTCAGAGAAGTCAGCCCCGGGATTGTGAAGGGAGGCAGCAGACAGAGGGCCTGGCCGGGAGCCACAGGTTGATAGTAGCTTCTAGGAAGTCTGTCCCTGGGTGGACAGCAGATCTGGCAGCAGGAGCAACTCACAGTTATTGGAGGTGGAGGCACATGTCTGATGTCAGCAGCCTGATTGTGAAACTTTGCTCCACTCATTGCAAACAGCAGACCTTGGGCGTATTAGTTAACCTCTTAGAGCTTAGGTGCCTAATAAGGACTCCATGATCAAGACAGGACCAGTCCTGGATTCAGAGGTGAGGGGGAAAGGACAAAGGACTCGTGAGATAAATGGGAAAGGGGGAGGAAAATGAGATTCTAGTGGTCAGAGTCAAGTATGGAAATTGGGCATATTTAACAGCAGATCAAACATGAATGCATAGACAACTTAGGATAGAGAGAGAGAAAGTGTAGATTCAGACCAAAGTGTTGCTAGTAGTAGTGATTGAACACTTCTTTGTGCCAATCCCTGTGTAAATTTTTGACATGTGTGATGTCATTTAATAATAAAGTGGTTCTTTGTGATGGGCATTAGAATCTTTCATGGAACAAATGGGGAAACTAAGATTCAAAGAGGTTATAACTCATCTAAACTCAACCAGGCAGCAAATGAGCTTGAATCTGGATTTGAACCCAGATGTGTCTAATGTTAAAGCCCATGTTCTCACCCGTAAGGTCATCCTGTTCCTTCCCAGACCCACTTGACTCCTCCCCTTCCATCAGCTTGTTTGCTTTCATTCAAGTGACAAATATTTTTAAAGCATCCACCTGTGGCAGCTGTTTGCCATGGGCTGAACTGTGCTGGAGTCCTCAATTACTCTTGTCTAATATAGAGAGGAAGATGGCATACTTCAAAGAACCCTGACTTGAGAGTCAGAAAGTCCTGAGTAACTAGTAAGGTGACATGAGGTAGTTTCCAACACTCTGTTTCCTCAAACCTACCTCAAAGGAAACCCAGTTAGTGCATGTTTGGGCATGCTGAATTGCACTAAAAATGGTGCCATATAGAGAATCTGAGTCTCTGAGTCAAAAGACCTGGTTGTTGGTCTTAAATAAAGCATATAGTTGTGAGAGTCCCTGTCTCCTCCATGGAAAAATCAGCACCCAGGATTAGAAGCCTGAAAAGGCCCTTCTGGGGTGATAGAATGACCTTGAATGACCTAAAATTAAAATCTTTGAGGGCAAATCCCACCTTTACTACAAACTTATTCTATCATGCTACTGGAAATCCATTCATTGTCTTCCTTGAATTCAGCCCATTGCCTCCCTCTTGTCCAAAAATTCCCCAGCTGGGATGCTCGTCAGACACCTGGCATCTGGAAGGATGAGGGCTTTGCTCCTAAACAGAATATGTGGGGGACAGCACAACTCCCACTGCAGTTGTACCACTCAGACCCACTTGCTTTATATGCTAAGTTCAACCCAACTGGGAACAGATTTTCTGAGATTCTGATTGTTTTCTTTCCCAGGAAAGTTTACAACAGTAAGATGAGTAGAACGAACTAGTCCCTAAAACTACAGTTGTTCTCCCAGCTCCAGCAGATGCTCATAATTTCCCTCTTTTTATCTCACCTTTCACCTTCTAGCACCTTGGCTGATCTGGGCAGTTTAATGTATGTGGGGGGGCAGGGATAATCCACATCCTTATCCATGAGATAAGGTCTGATGAGCCCCTGGTCATCATATCCATTTATCATCAAGGGGGTACCAAAAGATGCCCTAGTGATCCCCTGGGTGTTGAAGAATCTATCCTTCCTTGTCCCATTGTATAACAGAAACCCCACTTCCTGATAATCATTAGCCAATGAACCCTGACTGAGGTACTGATTCCTTTCCTTATCTGCTGGTCTTCAGCATAAGGAGCCCAAGGCGACCAGAAGATAGTGACAGCTTAAAGTTTAATGGGACTCTTGGAATGTAGGTGGTAGAAAATTTCTTCCTTTGGGAGCCAAGATGTCCAAATTTGCCAAATCCAAAGAGGAGGGGATAAAAAGTAAACTCCCTAAGTGGATAATTAGAAGTAGTAGTAAGCAAGACACTCTTACTTTCATGTCTTTGTTTGGGAACCTTCAAATTCTACCTAATAGGGACATAGAACAATACAATGGTCTTTGATTTAGCATGTTTATTGCATCCGGGGAGATGACGTCATCTTTGCAAGGTCCCATCTCATATCCAGTGCTTTAGACGATTCTTTGAAAGGCCCTTCCTTCATTCTATCAGAGTTGCAGATTCTGAATCATACAATATATGACAGAACTGCTGAATTCTATCACGTGCCACTGCCTTACCTCCTTTATTATAAAATGGGTGCCTTGGCACAATATGATATTTTGCAGAATCTCTTGTTAATGGATCAAATACTCTGTAAATCCTTGAATAGTATTTATGGACAAGGACCTACAAGCAGAAAAGCCAAACCTACACTCAGAATATGTGTTGATTCCAGTCAAAATGAATCACTGTCCCCTTCAAATTTATCCCCAAGTAGTTGGTGTGTTTCTTCAAGGAATGATGTTACTTCAGATGCTCAGAGTTGGTCTCTTATGCTATCTGTTGAACATTTGACAGCAGCAATAGCTAGATCAGATCTTCTGAGTGGGATCCCAGCTGTTGGACCAGATTGATGAGTTCAATGGGAATACAATAGAGATCACCACCTCTGCATACTTTTGGTCTTCAAGGATGACTCTAATTTCCTCTATTGACCCCCATCTTCCTGGAAAGTGGTATTGTTCTTCATCCACTATCTTAACCAGTAGATTAGTTTCAAAGACTCTTGTTTAGACTTTCCACTTCAATAGCTCAGCCACAAGCCAAGGACCTATTGTGGGGGTTTTGCCAACTACCACTTACATCCATTCCACTTATACATTCAGGGACCAATAAAACATACAGCAGATGGGTCTGTGGACCCAGTGGACACACTGTGACCTGGACTTAAGCCAGGACTCCATTTACTTAGGGGCCTCCATATGCCCCTAATTTAACAAGGAGGCCTTGATAATGCTTCTTATTCCTAGGTGAAAATGTCAACCCAGAAACTATGATTGGTAGTCTCTGAAATATCTGCACATTCCCTTGTACATATTATATGATTACTCAAGTAAAAGGCTATAGGTCCCTTTGGAGAGGTTCTGGGGAAATCATTACCTAGTGTACTTATGTGTTATTGCAGGGTTCTTTATCCCAAGGATATGGTTGGTAGGTTCTGAGTATGAATATTAACCCAGGTCAAGAAACCAAAGAGTTTCCTGATCATTCATTCTTTACCTTTTTGAGCGTAGATTGAGCAATACCGGTATTGCTTGTGCACCAAGCTTGCCCCTATAGACACTGTATTCTATTAACTGTTTCCATGGCTCTCTCTGTGTTCAGCCCTCCTGACCTTGCTACACTGGCCTTGCTTCTAATGGGTAAGTGCCCCCAAGTAATCCTTATTATTTTGGAATTCTGTCATCCCCATTGCTGTCAGGGAGCCCAGTTCTGTGACACCATCTCCCATCCTTAAATACATAGAAGAGAGTCAACTGGGCTTTTCAACAATATTTGTTCTCTGTTCATATCTTGCCCACTGCTTTGGTAAATAGAGTGTCTTCAGAGTCTTCCTAGACAATATAATTGATTGGTGGGTTTTCTAACCTTACTTGTATGTCTACTCTAATATGCCCACTTCTTTTTGATCCTTCTCCCATGTCCCATGGCCCTTCTGTCAATTCTACTTCACCTAGTGCTGGCTAACACTTTTACAAAGTTTCCAGGAGCCATTACAACAGGATGTTAGTATCATCTCCTGAGGTCCTTTCCAAGGTGTTAAGTCCCATATCACAGCATAATATTCTCATTCCGATAAACAATCCTGCTTTATGCCCTCCTTTCCTTGATCCATCACTATTTGGATCCAGGTTCAAACATACCCTTCCAGCTCTGCTGGTTTACTGTTATCTTGATCCTTTGGCTATTTCAGGGTGTGAACCCTTCTACCTGGCCAGGAAGAGAAGTGGAGGTAGATCCTTGGTGGACAACATGGCATTTATCTTGCAAGTTTGAGGCATCTGCATTGTCTTCAAGTAAAGATGGAGCATCATTATTTAACAAGGAGGAATGTGCCATTTTTATATGTCAAGAGGGTCCAGGGACATCTGGGGATTCTAGGTTTTCACATGAAATCAACCTAGATAGTCCTACTCCAAGATTTAGGATTCTACTCCTTCCCAATCAGGGGTCTGACCTTGGTGTAGCCAGATTACTGAGGTTGAGAATTTAGTCATCTCTAGATCTTTGCTACCTTATAATTAAGTTCCGGGTCTGAGAGTGGGCAAACCTCGAGCAAGGCAACTCAGTGTGCAGCAATTTCAGGAGCAGCTTCCAGAAGTTGAGAGAATAAATACCTTGGCTTAGATCTGTGCTACCTAATACAAATTTCACTATGCTACCTTGAGACTATAGGAACACTTTCACCACCAACATCTACATGGTGTCTGCTCAAACCTCATCTTAGCAGTAAGGCCTCTTCTTGGAAATCCCCTTACTCTGCTTCATTTTTCCCCAGCACATATCTCCCTCTGGAACTCTTGCTTATCACTTATGTCCTACCATTGGATTGTATGCTCCAGACTCAAGGTACCACATCACCTAGAAAAGGCCTGTCACAAAGTAAAACTTCAACAAACAAACGAAATTCCAAATATTTATCATGTGCCTACTATGTGCAACTCACCAGAATTTTTTTGAGGACTAAAAAAAAAAAAAACTCATATGTGAAGGTCTCACATAGACACAGCAACACAGAAAACATATAAAATTTTACCCAGCCACAAAGAAGAACAAATTATGTCATTTGCAAGAAAATGGATGGAACTAGAGAATATTATGCTAAGTGATATTAGCCAATCACAGAAAGTGAAGGGTTATATGTTTTTACTCATATGTGGAAGCTGGAGAGAAATTGGGAAACAAAGAAGACCAGATAAATAAGGGGAGATACTAGTAGAATAGTGGAAGGTGATTTGGGGTGGGATGTGGGGAGGTGAAAGGAAAGAGATCTGATGATGGAAATAGTTCAAATAATCATATGTTCATATATGACGTTATCAATATCAATGTTAATGTTATGTATGGGGAGGAGGAGGGAGTGGGGCGGGACCCAAGGGAAGCATACAAGTGCTGTGTGCACGCATGTTTCTTTCACTCTGAACCTCACTATGATGTATAATTACAATGCATCAATTAAAAACATACAAATATATAAATATAAATAAAGAAATATTTGTGAATATACTTCTATAAGTAGCATTTGGTATAAGAAAAGGGTTTTTTTTTTCTTTGCAAGATACTAAATTTGAGCAATTCACCATCTGGGAACAGAGCAAACTTCTTACCTAAAGCTCATGGACAGGCCTTTGGTTCTCAGTAAGGAAGGGGGGTTTAGGACTTGCTTTTATTTCTTCCAGCACTAGCATTTAATTGCAGATTTAACAGGGACTCAGGCCTATAAAAGATTCACCTTGTTTCTCTGAATGTATACATTATTTACCGTACAGTCTATAAAATATTTACCCATTTTCTCAGCCGGCTGCACTCTGCTTGGCCTCAACTACCTCACTGCTGTGAAGCTGGTCATATAGGCAGCTGGCACCGCTCCAGAGACAGACGCAGCAAGCAGCTGGATGGGGACCATGCTTTATGCATTTGTCAGAGCATAGAGCAATCAAGGGTGTCAAAAGGCTTTCTGAAGATACTGGGGTCGGGGAGGATCCTTAGTCCTTCCCACCACCACCTACCACCTAGAAAATGTGACTGCCCCTGCCAGGTACAGTCCAGTCATCCATTCAAGATGCACTTATAGAGCACCTATTGTGTTCTATAGGTCTTGGGCAGATGAATAGGAATAATGCAAATTCCTGTTCCCTCATTGGAGACAATAAATCCAATGATAAAAAAACTCTTCATGCAACTAGCATGTGTAAAGCACATGGCCTCGGGAGCTAGATTTTTGGGTTAAACTTCTGTCTCACTCCATCACTCACAGTGTGTACCCCAGGACAAAATATTTTTTAGCCTTTTGTTGCTTCAATTTCCTCAGGACATTAATGGGATTACATAGGTAGTAAACACTGACTGTGTGCTGCCTGGTATGTTGAAAGCACTCAAAAAAGGTAACATACGAGGAGGACGGGGAGGAAAATCCTCATGACAGCTCTGGGTGGTAAATATGTTGTGATCCCCATGTTACAGATGAGAATCTGAGACCTAGAAAATTAAGTACTTTGCCAAAATTTACTTATAAGTGGAAGAACTAGGATTGGAACTCATGTCTGCTTAATTCCAGACTATAATCCACTGTCTACACACACACACATGCTAACACATACACACATCTCCATAAAAACATGACATAATCATAGCTACCACTTTTTCATGACTCTCCCAACACCCAGTGACATTATATTCTCTTATTTGCCCTCGTACCACTCCTTTGTTTGCAGTCATCACAATTGCAATAATTTATTCATCTAGTTATTTTTCACTACTGTCTTGAATCCCTCCCTAGACTTTCAGTACTAGGGATTGAACCCAGGGCCCCGTGCATACTAGGCAAGTGCTCTCTACCACTGAGCTACATCCCCAGCCCAAAGGATGCTATTTTAAAAAAGGCAACCAGAGGCAGGGAGCTATCTTTACTGCAAAGTAATTTACTGCAAAGTAATTTACTTTACTGCAAAGTAATTTACACATGGCATTTGGAGAATTTTGTCTTTTCCCTCACTCCACTCCCACTGAAAGTAAAGCTATCCTCCAGAGCAATCCAAAGTAATACATCTTTCAAAGAATACCTTGTGGTTCACTTGCACTTGCTACTCACCACTCAGAGAATGAAGGGAAGGGGCCAAAGTTGGACATTGTAACCTCATAATTCTGTACAGTGTTTTCATCTCACTATCAGTTTGTCCAAGAAACTGTCTATTCAATATCCATCTAAACTTGGGGTTTCGTGAAGAAGAGCACCAGGCATTTTTTAGGTCTCTGGGGAAAAGAAATAAAATGTTTACAGTATGAATTTCATTTGTTTTATTCCAAATTGGTAAACCTTACTGACTTCATTTACGTACCTGGCAAGACACTTTGTGGCCTGTGATACGGGAGCAATTTCATAGGACATCTCATATACCCAGTTGCCCTGTTTTTTCCTAGGACTGAAGGGTTTTCCAGGGTGCTGGGTTTATTGTTTTAAAATTGGGACAGTCTTGGGCAAACTTGGATGGTTGGTCACCTTACTTGCTCACCATTATATTTCTAGTATCCAGGCCAGCAATTGGCATGTAATGAGCCTCTGCTATTCCCACAAGATCTGTCAAACTCTTGACTTTGTTCCCTGTAGAATGAGAACAAAGAAGGTATAAAATGCCCTATCTCATTCACAGCTTTTGTGTTATATAGTAAGGCTGAAGGAATGTTATTGTTATTTTCACTATTATGTCTCCTAGTAAAGAAAAGGTGAATTTAAATAACCTCTGAAAAATGCAATCCAGAGCCTCAGCTTCTTGCATACTGGAACCACGTCTAATTGCAATACAGCACACAACACAATACTTCACAGGAAGAAGATGCTCAAAAACATGGGTGGATGAAGGAAAAAAAATAAGTAAATGTATGGCTAGATGAATAGCTATGTGAACGAGCACAGTGATTAACTAATTTGGTGGGATTATCTTCAGAGTCAGAGGTTTATTTAATCCAACCCTTGTATTTTTCAAAACCCACTTTCAAATAGCAAATTCTTGACAGCGTCAGAATTAAAATTAGATCCTCTAAATCTGGTGAAGTTCAGTAAAAATCTCAATGAATTTTACCCATTTTCTCCAGCAATTTTTTCCCCAGCACAAAGAACTTTAAGTCAGCTGGTAGTTATTTTTTCTTCAAACCAAAGCTGGAGGGATTCTCCAACCATTTGAGTCTCACCCCCTTACTGGTCAGCTCTCACCTGTTTATTGCATCTTGAGGTGGCCTCAGATAAATAGCTGAGAAACTAGAAGGGAGTCATGCAGCAGCCTGGATTATCAACAGACATTCTCATCTCCATCAGGAAATTGTGAGTTTGCTGTGCCAGAAGCCTGGCCAAGGCAAGTCGAGCTCTTCTCCTGCTATAGTCCCTTCTTTCACCCGCTCTTCCCTGGTGCCATTTCCTTGTAGGGCCCAATCCAATTCTCTTGTCTCTATGACTCTTTGGCTTCCTTCACAGTCGAGATTTAATTAAATTATGGGCAGCTTGCACACAGGGACCTACTCATTTGTCTCTATATCCCAGCACTTAGCAAAGTACCTGACAGAATAGGGACTCAATAGATATGTGAATGAATGAATGAATGAATGATATGTCTAGAAGTTCCAGAGCACCCAAGAATTACAGCATGTGTGCCACTCTAAAGTGTGATGTCAAGAGATGTTGAATAAATGTGTGAAATAACGAATGAATGAATGATGAACGGACAATTGATCATGTGCCAGACACTGGATAAGAACATTTTATACATTATGAAATTTAGTAATTTTAATAACCTTTCTTTAACTTTTTCTCCTACCTTATTTATTTACCTTCTCTACTATCTGTTTCCCCCATTAAAATCTAACCTTATGAGGGCCAAAATCAATGTCTGTTTTGTCCATTGCTGCTTCTCTGGTCTAGAAGCGTACCTGGTGCCAAACAGATGTTTAGTATATATTTGTGACACGAAGATTATTATCTTTACCTTGCAAAGAAGAAACTGATTTTAGAGGTTCCAAAAAAAAAATCCCTGATTGCATGTAGATATACCACATTCTTCCATGCTTTTGCTAAAAGCTGGCAACTAGATTGTAAAATAGGCATTATTATGCAACAAGGTGGACACTGAAACTCAGGAAGGTGGTTGTCACCAGTTCAAAGCCAAGAATAGTTCCCCAGTAAAGGGCTGAGTTAGGATTCAAGCTCTGGGTAGCATGGCTGCAAACGCTTGCTCTCCCCATGACCTCCATCTACCTTGAAATGAGAAAATGACCTAACCCTGAATCAGAACATTCATGAAGAAGGTGTTGTTGCATGCCTGGAAAAAAATAGAGAACCCGCTACAAACCACGTGAGCTTAGAAAGGCCTCATTAAGCAAAGAACATCCCTTTAACATTAACAACGCAATAAATGCTGAATGCAGGAGATTAAACACAGTTATTAGGAGGAGAAAGGCATGCCAATGATTTTAACTCTTAATGAGATGCCCGCCATATCTAGGAGTAAGCAATTTCCCTGAGTATTATCTGATGTGAAAGGAATAGTAAGGAGCTCTTTAGTGACACCCAGACATACCCTCTCACACACACCTGCTCAGGGCTCAGTGAAAGACAGCGCGTAAAGTCTGGAATATTACATAAAAGCTGTCTGCCCAACCAGTCAAAGCTATTAAAATCCATCTTGCTGAAACGAACCCTGAGAGCAGGTCAAACAAATCTAATTTTTATTGTTCCTTAAGGAGATGGCTGTGTCGGAGACAAAGGAGAGAGGCAGGAGGCCAGTTAGGAAGGGGGGGAAACCCTAAGAGGCCTTAAAAAATTAAATGTTCAAAAGAGCCGTGGCAGGCAAGATAAATGATATATTACCATGCTGGTTTAAACCTAATTGATGACTAATGTTGTAATGCATCTGAACCTACACTGATCTATTATCCGTCTGGTCCAGGCTGAAGAGACACTGCAAGGAGAAAAATTGCTAACTGTTTTAACCTGATAGAACTTTAAAAAAATAACCAGTCCAGTTACTTTAAAAGATAAATGGCTGGGTGGTGACCTCCTAATGTATATCAGGGTCTTGCAATGCAAAATCAAATGTTAATTAAATAGAATCCAGTGCAGGAACAATGCAGGAAGTGTGTGTTTAGACCTCAAGAGGCCATAGGGAATTGTGTTGTTGGGGTTCTTACAAAATATTTCAAAGAAACTACCGATGGCGAGCCAGTAATGGCAGACTACATAGTAGTCATTGAAAAATTAAATGCACACACAAACACCATCTGGAAAACACCTACGTACAGGTTTTATATAGTAGCATGTGGGCACAGCTAAATCACAGTCACTGAAAGGACAGGGTCACCAACAGAGCTGTTTAAATTCACAGGCTCAAATTGGAGGAGGTTTATTTTCCAGTTTTGCAACAACCTTGACACAACCTTCAGAAAAAAAAAATAAGTAAATAATGTAAGAACATTTCAAAAGGATTCAGGAGCCAACTTGAAAGGGCTTATGAAAGCCAAGTCTAGGATAATGTTAGCCACAAATTAATGAATGCAATAAACTACAACCAAAGACTAAAAGAAGAGGGATCATAGTTAACATCACCAGTAATGGCTAAGTGGATGGATATCACATGGCTCCTGATACAGTGCACTGGGAAGTGCATAACACCCTCTTTGTGGTATTCTTGCTAAAAATGTATAACAGGACTTAATTATGAGGAAACACAATTAATTGAAAAAATATACTACAAAAGAGCTGGCCAATTTTCTTCAAAAGTATCAAGGTCATGTATAAAGTACCAGGTCAAAAAATGACTTGAGAGATGTTCCAGATTAAAGAAAACTAAGGAGATAATATCATGAAATATAATCTGTGACACTGGATTGGATGCTGGACCAGGAAAAATGAACATTTGTGGGACACCTGGAGAAATTTGCATTAGGGCTATAGATTAAATACTGATATTGTACCAATATTCTTTTCACAAATTCAATTATTATATAACGGTCATATAAAAAAAGTGTTAACATTTGGTGAATTTGGATACAAGGTATTATTTGTTATGGGTTTGAAACATTTTTGCAGGTTTGAAGTTATTTCAAAATTGAGGAAGTTAATACATAGAATGCCATTGTGCTTTCTTCAAGGACCCACACCTAGCTCCTTTCTTCCAGGAGCTGTTCTCCTCAGAGGTGGTTAAGAGCCACCACCAAAGCCAGGATGTCCTTGCTCAGTGGGACAAGGAAGGAACCAACAGCAGAAAGAGGTCATCACTTTGATGAAGTTCATCAGAGAAGGTCAGGTCCCATAAGAGGCTTGAGCCACTGCAGAACAGCTTTGTCTGAAGTGCTCATGTTTAGGAATTGGACTGCAGGTGGTCCCACTGAGAACAGCTTTTTTTTCTGACATTGTCCCAGGATTGGAGACCATCATTAGCCATCATTATGATGTCTTTTATTTTGCACTTTCTCTGAGTTAGTCTTTGTGCTCATGTCCCTAATATATTTTATCTCTTTTAATTCTTATGAAAGTTTGTGAGGGAGGTATTGTCCACATTTTAAGACTTAGAGAGGAAAACATACTTGTTTTCTAAAGCAGAGTTGTTTTGCTAAATGGGAGATTTGTCAATGGATTGACTCCAGAGTCTGTGCTTATTATGACTCTTAATCCCAGTGCAATGCACAGCCTCAACAAGAGTACAGAGCTCACCTCCAAGGGACTTTTTAAAAGTTCAACTGGAGCTGAGCTATAGCTAGGGTAAAAGGTGAAGTGGGGGGAAGGGGAAGGGAGGGTCTGAGCCAATCATACGAGACAAGATGATTGCAGGACCATTTCGTCTACTTAGACTGCCTTGCATTTAGGTAGAACTCCACTTATTTCCCACCATTAATGAACTCATTGCAAATAATCCTCATCTGTTCTCTTGAGCAAATAAGTATTTAGCAAACACTTTCTTGTGCAAAATCAGTGCTGGACCTTTGAGAGAGAAAAGGAGAAATGCCACCCATTTGGCCCTGTTAGAGGGCAAGCCATGTTAAGATCCATCATCGCAGTACCCCTGGCCCCCTTTCTCATTCTCTTTCTTCCTCCTCTGCTTCATCTTTCTCCTCCTTTTCACCCTCTTCCTTTCTTCTTCTCCTTCTCCTATTCTTTCTCCTCTCCCTCCCCCTCCTTCTCCTCCTCTATAGAATCATAGAAACAAGAAGAATTTATTTTAACTGGAAGTTTTAGAAAGACTTACAAAATCAAGAGTTTCTGAGCAGGGTCTTGAATAAGGAGCAAAACTTCGATATGCAGGCTTAAGAGAAAAAGCTTTTTTCAGGCATGGAGCTTACTGGAACAAAGCTATACAGTGGAAGAGATTGCGGAAATAAGAAGCAGTGCAGGGTATTTAGAGCATAAGTACACAGGATGATGAAAATGAGGAGTGAGAAACAAAGATCAAGAGATAGGAGCGACAGTGACAACATTAACAAATATTTGTGAAGGTAGATTGAGGTTTATCCTAGAGAAACCATTGATTCCCCCAGTAGGAAGCTGCTTTTGACTTTCTGGACCAGAAAATGGTCACTACTGGGAGGGCAAGTGCTGAATAGGCAGCTGCCTTGGCAGCTTCCAAGACTCAAATCCAATTCCTGAAGATCAGACATAAGATCTTTAAACTCTCCAGTGGAGTCTGACAAACACTAAAATCACCCTATGAGGCCTCTCTGGCACAAGTTCATATTATTGCCTTCCTTTACAAGAAAGAATTCTATGTGTTGTCCTTTAAGATTCCTCTGTAATCTAAACCTTTTGTAATATAATCTGGATTTCTCTCTGCTTTGTAAGAATCAGTAGGATTCGCTCAGAAGGGCTCTGTTCCCAAGATATATTTTGATCAAAGTGGATGATATGAGTACCCAAAGGCAGCAGCAGAAGAACAAACACTCTCAGAAAAGAAATATTAACTTCCCTATTAGTGTGGGAGCTGACAGACACACAGAGGCACTGGCCCCTTCCCAGGCTGGCCCTGACCACTCTAGCTCCTAGACACTGGCTAGAAAGGTCAAAGTCATATTTTTTGAAGATCAGCTAGTTCAATGAGAACATCTTGTTGAAAACCCTCAAGAACTCTGTAAACAGATTTCTAGGGTTTTCTTGAAAGGTTTATGAGAACATCATGGCTTAGCACTAAGTTATGTGAATAAAAGGACCAGAATGCATGGTTTGGAGAAGTGCATATCTCTCTTTGTAGATCTGTGCTTACCCATCCAGATAAGAACACAAGTTCTGGGGTCAGGAAGACCTGGATCCAAACCATTTCTTCCATTTACTGGCTGTATGCAGAAGCGAGATACTTAGTTATTCTGAAACTCAGTTTCCTTGTGTTTATAATGCTTATAGTTCTTCAGGTTATTTTGAGGACAGTTATTCCCCTGAATATCTGTATGGCCCATGATCACATCTTCCTGGTCTCTAATCAATTGTCCTTCACATTGAGGCCTTCCCAAGCTCCATATTTAATACTGCAAACACGTTTTCAGAACCCCCCTTTCTCATCCTCTTTCCGTGTTCTATTTTTCTTCCTACCACTTACCACTATATAACACGTTGTATGTTACCACTTTTATCTTTACTGTCTCCAACACTAACATTTTAACAACACGAGGGCAGATATTTTTATCACTGCTATATCCTTTGTGCCTAGGACAGTGCTTGAATATAATAAATGCTTAAAAATATTTATTGAGTGATGGGATGGATGATTAAGTGGTTAGTCAATGGGAAGATTCCTGGACTAGAATTTCTGGTCAAGATGGCTCAATGAGTTCATGTTTCCACTACCCTTGAGTGCCAAATACACAGAAATAAGAGGTAAACAGCAAACAGAAAAATATTAAAAACCTATCTGTAGTATATAAAATGTTAACAGGAGGAGAAGTTGTGTGACAAGTATGTAAGAATTTTCTGGACTCTTTCTATAAATCCAAGATTATTTCAAAATAAAAAATTAAAAAAATCATGGTAAAAAAAAGAAAGATAAGCATTTCTATGACCCATAAATAAACCAAAACACACTGCAATAATCAGGGGCTAACGGTATGGCCTACTAGGCTCTTCACCTAGTTAGCCAAGACTGCTGGCAGCTGAATTTCTGGGGCAATGAGTACCAAATATAGCAGGGATCAGCTTGAACCTCCTGCATTAAAACTGAACGTCTGAGGCAGGACTCTCCTACTCATGAAGAGAGGCTTAAAGTCACACCACCTGTTGCCTGGGGTTGTGGTTTCTAAAAAGCTCCAGGAAGGATCAGAACAGCTGTGCAAATAGGACTCAGGCCAACCTATCTGCTAGTGGCTCACTTCCAGAAAAGAGCGAAAAAAATTTTTTTTCAACATGGAAGATAGACCACTGGCTTCAGTGTGAAAATACCAGAGTGTTAGAAAATGAAAGTAGAATGATACTTAGGTAAAAAGTGCATAACATCATGGATACAAAGAATATCTTCAAAACTTCTGGAGGAAAGGAACAGATGACCTCCCACAGACCAAGTGAGGACAATAGCAGGTAGTGTATTAGCAGTCATCTCTGCCAGAAAGCAGTGAGACATCTTCAAAGTGCTGAGGGAGAAACAATTCAACTTACACTTCTGTACTTTATATTTCTATCATTCAGGGCTGTATTAGTTTGCTGGGACTGCCAAAATATACAGACTGGCCAACTTATCCAATAGAAATCGGTTTTCTCACAGTTCTGGAAGCTGGAAGTCCAAGATTCAAGTATTGGCAGGTTTGGTTTCTCCTGAGTTCTCTCTCCTTGGCCTGAAGAGGGATATCTGCTTGCAATGTCCTCACATGATCTCTCCTCTGTGCACAAACATCCCTGGTGTCTTTTTGTGTGTCCAGATTCTCTCTTCTGATAAGGACATAGATTGGATTAGGGCCCATTCTAATAGCCTCGTTTTAACTTAGTCACTTCTGTAAAGGGCCTTATATCTAAAATACTTCACATTTTAAAGTACCGGGGATTATTGTTTCAGTATATGAATTGGGGGCTGGGAGACACTGTTCAACCCATAACAAAGAGTAGTAGAAATAAAAAGATAATCAGACTCACAAAAAATGAAAGCACTTACTACCTATAGATAATTGCTTCAAGAACAACCAACTGCTATTCACTGGTAAGGAGTAAAATAATCCCACAAAATAAAATAGTAAAGCCGGGCGTGGTGGCAGACGCTTGTAATCCCAGTACTTGGGAGGCGGAGACCAGAGGATCCAGGCTCAAAGCCAGCCTCAGCTACTTAGTGAGGCCCTCCGCAACTTCGTGAGACCCGGTTTCAAAATAAAAGTATAAAAAATAGGGCCGGGGGTGTAGCTCGGAGGTAGAACGCCCCTGGGTTCAATCCCCGGTACCGCAAAAAATAAATAAATAAAATAGTAGAAAGATATCCAAAAACTAGTAATGAAATTAATTGTATATTAATTAAATTAATCTGTTAAAAGCTAAAGAGTATCACATTGGATATTTGAGATATTCAGCTGTACACTTTATGAAAGAGATATATTCAGAACAAAATGGTCAGAAGATTGAAACTCAATGGGTGAAACAAGAGCTAACAAATTAATAAAAAAAAGCTAGTAACAATATTAGTATTTAACCAAAAACAATTTAAGAAAAAAAGCATTCATAGAAATGAAGAGTACTTAATAATAGTTAAAAGAGCCTTCTCCAAGAAGATGTAGCAATCATAAACTTGTATTTACCCAACATTGGCTAAAAATGTATAAAACAAACATAGATCAGCAAATCTATAATCATGATGGGATTCAATATTGAATTATACACACACACATACATATGTATTCTCTGTGTGTGTATATGTATGTTCTGTATGTGTGTGCCATGTGTATTTGTGTATAAATGTATTACTTAATGTATATGCTTACAAAATATTCATATACATATATGAATTTGGGGGATGGGAGACACAGTTCAAACCCTAACAAAGAGTTATGGGTTAATCTGACATATGCTACTTAAATTTCAATACTGAATTCTCCTTAGGTCTCTTGGGGTGAGTGAATCATTACAACTCTAGGCTCCCTTATCTTCCATATACCTCATAGAGTACGCATCTCAGTTTATGTAGAGATGCACCTACTTGTCTCCACTAGACTTTGTTGTCAGGCATTGCTGTGTAACAATCTCTGTAACCTTGGTGCCTGGCACATAGTACATGGTTGGTAATTGCTTGTTGAATGAATGAATCTATAGTCTCTGCCACTAAGAAGCCCTCAAGATAAAATAATAAGCAGCTAACATGCACTGAAAAACCCTAGGTGTTAAACACTCTTCTGAATACCTTACAGGACGAGATCATTAGTCATCCCAGCATTCATATGAGGAAGGTGTTAAGATCATTGCAATTTACAAATGAGAAAAATCGAGAACAATGAGTTTTTGCAACTTTGCCAAAATCTCATAGCTGATGAATGGCACAGCCAAAATTTTGTCCCAGATTCTCAGCCCTTTCACCATCATACTATGCTTCTCGTATTTTGTATATGAAAACACAACCACTGATAGAAGGCAATGATTGCTCAGCATCCATTGGACTGAGCAGACAAATCCAACGTTATTGTGCTTAAAAGATTAGGTATACACATTCCTATCCTGACAAACTACACAATGACTCTCACACCAGTTCCTGTGTAGTGCCTTCTCCCACCTCTCAGGAAAGATGTCTTGGGTGGGAGATGAGGGAACAAATGGCCACTTTTTTCAGAGTCCTGCTCCTCTCTGAGTATGTGGGGCCATTCCACAACTCCACCGGCCACTCTACAATTCTGCAGTCATGGCAGGAATTCCTGAGTGGTGCCCTGTGACCCTCAGACCCACCAGACTTGCTGCTTTTCAGTGTCCTTAATAGGGATGGGAGGGATGAGTGGTACTAAAGGCCCATGCACACAATTAAGAGGCTACTTCTCTCCTTTTTATTATCACATTAACCAGAAAATTCAGCTGTCGGTTAATAGGCAGTTAATAGATGGATTCTGAGAAAAACTTGGGGAAGGGGGTGGAGAAAGCCATCTGCTTCTCAGACCTCATTATCATGAAAATGTTATGAAATACTTTCTGGATGTCTGGATCATATGAGTCATGAATTAGCATCTATACACATGCAAATACAGAGATACACAATTGGTATCTTAGCTTATTCCCACTGAAGAAAAAGTCAAGAAGAAAAAATACAGCTTTAGTTGAGCAGCTATGTATCAACTTCTCTGAGGTCTGGGAGCCCTCCTGCTCCATCACAGGGTCACTGATAAAGTATTAAACAGCAAACATTATCCATCATATTTGTTTGATGGTACATTTTACCACAGTTTACATGTCAATTCACCAATAAAAAAGTTTCATCCAAATGTAGAAGCTGGAGTGAGCTTCATTCATACCTAACTTCAAAGCTGAACCAGTTGAAGTTTGCAGTTGAGCAGTCAAGCAGCTGGCAGGATGAACATGGTAAAAGCTTCCCTTGCAAAATTTGGAGTGTACACTCCTGGCCAGTAATTTAACATCCACGATCTCTTTAAGAAATCATCCCTGAAAGCCCCTTTGGTTTTTTAGGTAGATCTCTTAAGACTCAAAATTAGTAAGAGAGAGAGCAATCAAAGTAACAATACTGGTTTTGGTAGACAGAGTTAAAGTGTTAAGATGTTTTACTCATTGAATTCTGACCGGCCCTTTCCTAAAGCTTTACTCTTCTCCAAATTACATATGAAAAAAATAGAATTCCCCGAAAAGAAATAATTTATCTAAGCAAAATCATATAGTTGTTAGGAAGTAGTATAGATAGTACTTGAACCTGACTTTTCTAGTCTAAACCATTTCCACACTGCAGGGTGTCTCCGTCTTGCACCCTACTATGTGGTTATTTCCAACTGCCTTGTGATGTGAGTCCATCACTCAAGGAACAAGAATCTCTGCTATATTTTACAAGAGAAGGATGATCAGAAGATATATTATCTGGGAGGAATCTGAGAGATCACCTGGTCTCATCTTCTTGCTTTAAGATCAGAAAACCAAGGCCCAGAGTAATGGGCCTATTTTATTTTTTTATTTTGAAACCCAGTCTCACCAAGTTGCTAAGGATCTTGCTAAGTTGCTGAGGTTGGTCTTGAATTACTAAGATGAGAACCAGGGTCAGCAGCAGAACTCATTTTCAGCCTTTCCACTAGTCCCCAACATTTCATTAGAGATTTTTCACCTCCAAGTTCTTGAAATTGTATTTATGAACTTGATCTATATTTACATATCACTTGCTATGAGACAAGTCATGGTTTACTCACTGAGAGTACAGAAATTAGATGCACAAACAATTTTACATAGCAAGTTGGGATTTACACAGACAAAATGGATTAGCAAAGAAAGCACGATTAATTAGGCCAGTAGAAAAAGGGAAGACTACCAAGGAAGAGTTGTATTTTCAAGTAAGAGAAGTTTGCTAGTCAGCTAACGGAGAAAGGGGCTTTGCATGAAGAGGGAATTATTTATGTAAAGGAACTAGGTCTGTGAGCTAACACGGAGAGATACCTGCAAGCCCTTAGTTATGGCCAGATCACAGGACCCTGAGAGAAAGAGTAATGAGAAGAGAGTGGAAAATAGGGGGTAAAGTGGAGGTTTGTGTGGCATACCAAGGCAAGTGGACTCTCTCCCCTAAAGGATGAGGAACTATCAAAACACAAAAGGCAGCCAGTGTAGTGGCATATGCCTGTAATCCTAGTACTTGGGAGGCTGAGACTGGAAGATCACAGGTTCGATATCAGTCTCAGCAATGTAGCAAGACACTCAGCAATGTAGCAAGACCCTATTTCAAAACAGAAAATAAAAAGGGCTGGGGCGTAGCTCAGAGGTAGAAGGTCCCTGAGCACACCACCATGCCCAACTAGGTGAGTATTATTATTTCTGAATTTGGACATATGAAAACTATAAAATTCACATGATAAAACATCAGGTCACCCGACTTTTGAAGGTGACCTGAGCCTGAAACAAGACTCAAGTATTCTGAATCTAGTCTCAATTTCTTTATATGTCACCATGCATCTTCCAGAGCAACCACTTTTGAAAGTGAGAAAATGAGCCCTGAGGTTAAAGCTGGATGACTGTGGAGAGTGCAGAGGCCCAAAGGGCTCTGGCTCTGAAACATCTGCCTGTCACCGCTTATGGCCCAGGGCCTTTTTTTGCCTTGGTCTGTAGAGTTTCATTTATCTTCCCTTGGCTTCTGAAAAACAAATGAATGAAAGTAACCACACTTTCCTGAAAAAACAAATAGACAAATAAAAGCAACCACACTTTCCTCAGGCTCTGACCCTTATGGGGTTCATGTTGACAGGAGGACACCAAACTGCAATGGGAAGGAAGGGCTGCTCACTCCAGGCTGGCCCTTTAAGGAATAGCTCAAGCAATGGCTAAAATCTGCAGATTCATATTCTCTCTCTCTCTCTCTCTCTCTCTCTCCCTCCCTCTTTTTCTCTCATAGATCATCTTCCAGAAACGATTTTTGTCTTTAGATTCCTTGTCAGGAGTCAATATTTTACGCCTGCCCTTTCTATATGAATCTGGGGTTCAACCCAAATTTTGTCTACACTCTATGCTAAAATGTATCCTGTGTTCCATTCTCAGAATATCCTCTGTGATATACTTTATGCTCTTTGTTATCATAGAAATGAGAGATGAAGAATCCTGGATCAGAAAAGAGCTTCAAAACTAACTCAGCCCCATGTTTTGCACCTATAGCATCTTGCATATCAGTGACCAATTCATTGATAGATTTACACCTGGTTCAGGTTAGATACTCAATAACTTTTAGTTAAACCACCCAAATGCTTGGTTCTATCTAGCATCTAGCAGCTCAAGTGAAAACTGGAAGACATAAAGACATTACATTATGCATACACATACAACATTTATATACATATACATACACACAGATTTATGTATATATGTGCATGCATATATACATACTATAACAGAAATTCATGTACAGTTGAGCAAGTTTCTAGAAATGTAGAAAAATACAATTAAAAAATAATTACCAAGCTGAAGTGGTGGTACATGCCTATAATTCAGTACCTGCGAGACTGAGACAGGAGAATAGCAGGTCCAAGGCCAGTATGCAATAACTTAGCGAAACCCTGTCTCAAAATAAAAAGTAAAATAGGACTAGAGGTATATCTCAGAGGTAGGATGTCCTGGGCTCAATCCTCAGCACCAAAAAATAAGGAAAGAAAGAAGAAAGGAAGGAAGGAAAGAAGGAGAAAAGGAAGGAAGAAAGGAAAAAACTACCAAGTCAGCCCATTTCCAGTTAGAAAAATAGAACCCACACCAATTAATATGAACGACTCACTCCATCTGCCTTGGGAGAACTAAAGGTGCAAACAGAGAATGGAGAACCAACCCAGTGACCCACTGTTACCCTTAAAAGTGGCAGGATAAAGGAAAGAAGAGATATTATCAGAACTGAAAATCTGGAGCCATTTGAGTCAACTGTACAAGATTGAGAAGGCAACGATTAAGAAGATAGAGCCACCCTGGAAATGCCACCTGATAAGCAGAGAGGGGCAAAGAAATATCCTGTCTTCTTCCCAACTCTTGCCCTAATCTCTGTCTTTTACCTTCTATTGCCCAATCCTGATGGAGTGACAGAAGACAAGAAAGCATGATAAATACAGTTCACAGGGTTTATCCTCTACAATACAAAGAGGATAATGAGAAGTAAAGAATTAGTCTGAGATCGAACAAGAAAATGAAAAACAGATATCTATAACCTCACTTTGAAGAGAGAGCCACAGTTGACATCCTGGTATATTTACTTTTCATCCTCCTTTAATATATTTTTCATTTGCATAAGTGAGTCATACACATGTTGCAAGTTGATGTCCTTCTCTGTTCACTCAGTATTACTTCTTGTGTTTTCTCATATCATTTTAAATTTTATAAACTTGGTTTTTGTGGGTATATACTATTGCATTTTTATTAATATACTATAATTTACTTAGCCATTTCTTTATTGTTGGACATCAAAATGTATCCATTAAAACCATATTTGGGAAGGAAAACGAAACAAGAAGACCTTAACAGATTTGAAACTTTTTATAAAGGGACAGTAATTAAGACAGTAAGATATTATTGCTAAGTTAAAAAGATAGAACAATGAGCAGAACATAGAGTCCAGAAATAGATCTCCTGAAATTCAGTAGGAAAAAAATAGAATGTTCAATAAATGGTACAGGGAAGCTGGGCATGGTGGCAGATGCCTGTAATCCCAGTACTTGGGAGGCTGAAACTGGACAAACGCAGATTCGAGACCAGCCTCAGCAACTTAGGGAGACCCTCAGTAACTTTGCGAGATCCTGTTCCAAAATAAAAAGTCAAAAGGTCTGCAAGTGTATCTTGGAGCTAGAACATCCCTGGGTTCATTTACTAGTACCCAGACAATTAAAAGTAAATAGTAAAAGTAAATAGCAGAGGAAATTGAGTATGGGGGAGTAGGGGAAAGGAATCTTGATCCCTATCTCACACCATGCAGAAAAATTAATTCTGAGTGTATTGAAAACCTAAATGGGATGTCTGAAACATTCAAATTTCTAGCAAAAAATATAGAAGAATATCTTCCTGACTTTGATATAAGGGAAAATGTTTTAAATAGAACATAAAATAACTTAAAAGAAACATTTGCTAAAATAGACTTTATTAATGTTAGAAATTTCTGTTCATCAAAAATCAAACAGGAAAACCATACAATGGAAGGCATTATTTATAATACATGTGTCCAACAAATAACTTATACACAGAATGGATAAAGAACTCCTTCTAAAACATCAAAAAGAAAACATGAGCAGCCCAATTTTACAAAGGCAAAATACTTGAATATGTGCTGCATAAAAAAGGTTATTCAAATAGCCATGCACATGGAAAGGTGTTCAGTTTCACAGTGCCATTTATTATAAGGGAATTTCAAGATAAAACTATAATTAAATACCACTATCAGCCCACCAGAATGGCTAAAATTTGTAAGGTTGAGTGTATCAAGTATCATCATTCATTTGGAATAACTGAAACTCATGCTTTAATGGTATTGTCAATTAGTTGAAGCACTTTGAAAAACTGTTTTTCACCATCAAATAAAATGATGACACAGCAATTCCAATCCTAGTATTAACTTAAGAGAAATTAAAACACATATTCTTTAAAGACATGAACAAAAATATCTAGCAACTTTACTTACAATGACTCCAAACTAGAAAGAACATGGTGTCCTTCAATCGAAGGATGGATAAGCAAATTATGATAGATTCATACAACTGAAGAGAACATAGTGATAGAAAAGAACAAACTATCTAAATACACCAAAAAATGGACAAGCCTTATAAACATTAAAGAAAGAATTAGTCAAAAAAAGAATATCTACTACTTCTATTTACATGGAGTTCTTGAACAGGCAAAAGCACTCCATTGTCAAAGGAAGTTGGTCAGTGAAAACCTCTGGGTTATTGACAAGGTAGAGGCATGTGAAAGTCCACAGGGTACTGGAATGTCCTGCAACTTGATCTGGGTGGTGGTTTCATGGGTATATTTATGTAAAAGAGTTCATTGAGCTAAACACTTAAGATGTGTACACATTACTTCAAGTAAATTATACCTTTACAAAGTATCAAAATATTCCCTGGGATAAATAATATGGTAATGCATATCTTTGTGCATAGATCTTAACCCACACATCTGCCTACATATATGGAGAGGCAGTGTAGTATGGTGTTGAGTGTGCCAACTCTGAAGTCATACTGCCTTGGTTTAAACTCTAGTTCTGCAAATTACTAGATGTGCAAGTGTGGGTAAAACATATCAACTCTACTTTTCTTTTATCCTCATCAGAGAAATGGGAATGATAATAGTACCTACCTCATAGGTCCTACTGAGGTTTAATTGTCTTAATACCTGTCAATGCTATTACTATTAGTGAAATTCCTGGGTTAAAGTATATCAACATTTTGAAAGTTCTTGATATATGTCACAAAAGTTCTTTCCAAAAAGTTTATAACAGTTTCCACCTCAGACCATTCAATGAAACAAACTATATTCAGTGTTACTGAATATTAATGGAAAAGAACAAGTCAATTAAGGTAGGTAACCACCCCTCTCAGATTTGCAGCCTTCAGGCAAGCAAAAAGCAATGCCGAAGAAAGCTGGCTATCTTGGTTTTAAACTAAGTTGCACCTGTAAGTTTGTTTCACAGATTCCATCTTGAAATTGCTGTCACCACTTTGGTTCTTGTTTTTCATTCAGAGCCCCATTCCTGTTGATTTTTGCCATGGTTCTGATATGGTTTAAATGTCTCCCTTCCAAAAGTTCATGAGATTGGAGGTTTGGTCCTCAGGGTATCAATATTGGGAGGTGATGGGACCTTTAAGGGGTGGAGCCTAGCGAGAGGTTCTTGGGTCTTTGGGAGCATGTTTGTGGAGGGTGGTTCTGTTGCTACCGGTTGGTGGTACTTACAGAGGGTTTTGATAAGGGAACCGGGCCCCTCCACTCCCTCTGCTCCCTGTATGGAGATATACTTTCCTTGCTCCTTCATGAATCCCACCTTTACTATCTGCCATGAGCTAATGCAGCCAAGAGGTGGTCCTCACCCAGCCTGTGCTATGCCACTTGAATGTTCAGCCTCTAAAACTGGGAGCTAAATAAGCCTCTTTTTCCTTAAAAGTTGCCTGTGTCTGGTATTCCATTATAGTGGGTGGAAAGTGCTGACTAATACAACTTTCTTCCCCAATCCCTTTTCAACTTTTGCTACTACCTATTGGCCCTCCCCTTATCTTTCCCTGGCACACTTCCTATGCAGTTTCTACAATCACTATCAAGTATTTTACGTAAATGGTGGAAGAGGGGATTTCAGGAAGAGAATTAGCCCATGCAGAGACACAGGGGAGAACTTTTATTAAAGCTGAAATATATGTCTACACCAGGACCCAGCAATTTCAACACCAGGTACTTACCTAAGAGAAATGGAAACATATGCTCTAGTAATCATAAGAGGGCAATGTGTCTGAAATTCAGGGTGCATGGGGGGTGGAGAATGTCAGAACTCAGAGTTGTCTCTCATCTGTGCTACACTTCATCTCCTCCCCACTTGCTCTTCATGGTCTAGCCAGTATAAAGCACTTAATATTCCTGGATCTTGTCCTGATTTCTTGTGTCAGTGAACGTTTGTGCATGCTCTTCGCTCTGCCTACAACACCAGTCTCAATTACTATCAGTTGTCTGGCCCCTATAGATCTTAGGACTCATCTTGAGCATCACCAAACACATATGCCCTCAAGTCAGAATAACAGAGAGACTAACACATCCAGTGTGACCTGTCAAATCTGCAAAAACCTAAGTCAAGCTTTTGGATGTTTCCTCGTTGGCTTTAGGATCAAACTCTAGAATTATGTGGCCTAAAACAATCTGGCTCTGACTACCACTCCCACTCTTGCCTCATCTCTTCTCCGCACTCCAGTTCCAAGCACACAGAACTGAGAGAACTCAGACCCATTGTTATGATTTGGATATAGAATGTCCCCTTATAAAAGCTCATTTATTGGCAGTGCAAAAATGTTCAGAGGTGAAATAATTGATTCAGGGCTCTAATTCCATCAGTGGATAAATCCATTGATGGAGTAACAACTTGAATGAACTTCCTGGGTAGTAACATAGGCAGATAGGGTGTAGCTGGAGGAAGTAGTTCACTGGGGGTGTGGGCATGGGACTATATCTGTCCCTGGTCCCTTCTCTGGCTCTCCTTCTGCTTCTGGCCTCTTGCTCTACTTCCGGTTGCCATGTGAAGAGCTCAACACCCCTCTGCCATGATGTGCTGCCACTAAGATGTCTCTGTGTTGGAGCTGGCTGACTATGGACTAAACCCCTGAAACCATGAACCTGGATAAACCTTTCCTCCTCTAAGTTGTTCTTGTCAGGTATTTGGGCACAGGGATATAAAAGCAGACTAACACACCCATTAACATGACACACTTGCCTCTGGGCATTTGTATTTGTGTTCTTTCTACCAGAAATCCCTCCCTCTTTACCACTCACTCCTCTAGCTGGCTGACCTCTACTCGCCCCAGGTCTCCATTTGAATGGCACTTTCTTGGGGGAATATGCTGTGGGCTGTATATTTGCTTAGCTCCTCTCTCCACTCCCACATACTCCTATACCTTCTTGACTTCTCCTTACCTTAGTACTTACCATGCTTTATAGATTATTCATTTCAGTCAGTCTTTCTCATGAGACTAGAAGGCTTATGAAGATAAAAATAGTATTTGTCTTGTTTACCCTTTTCACTTCCAAAGCCAAATATTTACATGGTAGATACATGATAAATATTTGCTAAGTGAATGAATATTGTGTTTCTCTATGTAAGTGTGTGTGTGTTTGTGTGTGTGTGTGTGTGTGTGTGTGTGTGTGTGTGTATACCTAGGCACCTTGAGGAATTATAGATCCAGATGTGCTGGTTAGCCTCTATTTGAGCTCTACCCTAGATTCATTTTCTGCCCTTCTCTGCCACAAGGTTACATCACATTTGCAACCTGGCTTTCTGCTGGGTTCAACCAATGGGAAGAATCAATAGAAAATTTGAAAACTGAGGAGGGAGGGTGCAGGGCTGGGGCATTCATTCCCTTCTCCTTGCTTACTCTGGTGCTTTTTTTCTGCAGCAGCTGTGATCTTCTGCAGTTCTTGTGGAAAAGATACTTCTCCAGGCCCTCAGTTGTGCCCTACTCTAATACATGATTTCCTTCCTTGCATTTTGGGCTCTATGGGACATAATAACTTCTCATTGTCTGTTAGTATCCTCAGGGTCTCAAAATCCATTGTTTGTTCCCTTAACTTTGCCCATACTCTGTAAGCAAGTAGTCCCTTCATTGCAATCTCTTCATTTCAGAAGTACCAATGACCAAAATGAAGGTATCACTACCGATTTCACTAATATATATGGGGAGGTGGGGAGTCGAGGGAGATCTGGAGGGAAATACACCAAGTGCTGTGTGCATGTATGTCTATATCACTTTGAACCTTACCATGATATATACTGTACAAGGCCCAAATAAAAGTATACTAAAAATAAAAAGTCTGAATGAACTCTGGTTCTGGCTGGGAACCTGACATACACTTAACCGGTCCAGAATGTTTGCTTCTCCTCCCCCAGCTGCCAGCCCTTGTGTAGGAGGGCTTCCTCTTCTTGATCTACTTGCTGATCTCTCTTCTGCACTGGACAGTGAGTTCCTTTTTTTAACTTTTAAAGATATTTCTTTTTTTTTAATTGGGTGCATTGTAATTTTACATCATAATTGGGTACAGAATGTCAGAAAAATACATACACACACTCTTGTTGCCCTCCCCACAGCATCCCCCCCTCACCTGGCAAATCTTTATTTTTTTATTGCATTCTTTATGACTTCGTACCCTCCTCCCTTCCTTAATCACCCTGGGTCATTCCCCCTGGAGTCTCTGCTCAGCTATCTGATGTTGTCCTTATTGGCAAATATCTCTCTAGCTTCCACATATAAGAGAGAACATACATCTACTTGTTCTTTGGGACTGGGTGTACTCACTTAGCATAATATTCTCAAATTACATCCATTTTCCTGCAAATAGTGTAATTTTGTTCTTCTTTATGGCATATAGGTACAGGTAGAAACTTCCTCAAATGGACATTATACCGAGCAAGTGAGAATAAACATTCAGTAAAGGCTATTCACCTTTAAGGCTCACCTAGTAGCAACTATCTACCTCCAGAATAAGAAACTATAAAGGGAGAGAGATTAGACATAGGAAACTTACAGAGTGAGAGAGAGAGAGCTACAAAGGTATAAACAACAAAGGTATAAACAACAAAGCAACAAAGGTATAAACATAAGAAACCTGAAATCATGAAAAGGAAGAATAGCAAAGAAACAATGAGCTCCCACAATTCCACAACAATAGAACCTGCCAACACAGAAGCGCAAAGATTGCCAGAAGGACAATTCAGAACTTTAATCGTAGAAATGATACAGGATTTCCAAAAAGAATACAGAGAAAGCCTGAAAGTAATGAAGGATCAAATAAACAAAGAATCTGACACCCTGAATAGGAATCAAAGAGAAGCTCTGAAGGAAGTGGAGGATGCAATAATTGAAATGAAGGCATCAATACAGACTATCAACAATAGACTAGGCCACATGGAAATAAGAATCTCACTCTTAGAAGGTGACCTCTCCAAAAATGAATGCATAGTATATAATTTAGAAAAAAACAATTCTACAACATGAATTGGACATTGAAGAGATCTCAGCCAATCTTAAAAGAGCAAACCTAAGAATAATAGACATAGAAGAGGGAATAGAAGCTGAAACCAAGGGAATCAATAATCTATTCAGAGAAGTAATATTAGAAAGTTTTCCAAATATAGAAAAAGAGGTCAACACACAGGTACAGGAAACATACAGAACCCCTAATGGACAAGATCAGAGAAGAGGTTCACCACACCACATAATGATCAAATTGACTAATGTAGAGGCCAAGGAGAGAATCTTAAAGGCAGCTAGAGTAAAAGACCAAGTAACATTCAGAGGGAAACCAATAAGAATCACTCCCGAACTTCCAAACCAAGTCATGAAAGCCAGGAGGCCCTTGGAGAGACATATTCCAAACTCTGGAAGAAAACAACTTCCAGCCAAGATTTATCTACCCAGTAAAGATATCTATCGAATTTGATGGGGAAATAAAAACCTTCCATGACAAACAGAAGCTGAAAGACTTTATGTCTTCCAAACCAGCACTAGAGAAAATACTCAAAGAGATTAATTACAAAGAAGAAATAATAGGAAATGCCAGAACCAGAGAAACAGTGATTTCCATCAAAAAAAACAACTAGGCAAAGAACAAACACTACCTCAAACAGAAATTAAAACTCAAAATGTTAGGAATTAAAATCCATCTCTCAATAATCACACTGAATATACATGGCCTCAACTCCACCATCAAAAGACATAAGGTTGCAAAATGGATTAAAAATCACGATCCATCCATATGCTGCCTGCAATAAACATACCTTACAAGTAAAGATACACACAAACTAAAGGAGAAGGGATGGAGCAAGGTAATCCATGCTAAAGGAACTCAAAAATAAGCAGGAGTAGCAATTATGATATCAGACAAATTAGACTTCAAACCTAAACTTATCAGAAGAGACAAAGAAGGTTGTTTCTTACTGGTAAAAGGAACAATCCAGCAAGAGGATATAACAATAGTCAACATTTATGCCCGAAACATAGGTGCAGCCACATTCATAAAAGAAACCCTTTGTGACATTAAATCCACATAGATCCCAATACAATAATATTGGGAGACTTCAACACACCACTCACACCACTAGATCGATCTTCAAGACAAAAGGTCAGTAAAGATGCCTCAGACCTAAGGAACACCATAAATCAAATGGACCTACCAGACCCATACAGCATATTCCACCCAACTACAGCTGAATTCACATTTTTTTCAGCTGCTCATGGAACCTTCTCTAAAACAGACCATATCCTAGGCCACAAAGTGAGTACTACAAGTTCAAAAAATGTGACACAATCCCCTGCTTCTTTTCAGACCATAATGGAATGAAACTAGGAATCAACTATAGGAAGACCCAGAGAAACCTCATAAACATGTGGAGACTGAACACCACACTGCTGAATGAGGAATGGGTCACAGAAGAAATAAGGGGAGAAATTAAGAAATTCCTAGAAACAAATGAAAACAGAGACACAACATATCAAAATCTGTGGGACACTCTGAAGGCAGTATTAAGAGGAAAATTCATAGCACTGAGTGCCCACATAAGAAGAGCAGAAAATTACCAAATAAATAACCTAATGACCCACCTCAAAGCCCTTGAAAAACTGGTAGAAGATAGGAAATTATTAAACTCAGAGCAGAAATCAATGAATTAGAGAATAAAAAAAATACAAAAATTCAACAAAACCAAAACTGATTCCTTGAAAAAATAAACAAGATAGATAAACTACTAGCAAACCTAACCAAAAGAGAGAATCAACCCAAATTACTAAAATAAGAGATGAAAAAGGTGATATTACCACCTACAGCACAGAAATCCAGAGGATTATCAGAAACTACTTGGAAAAACTATACTCCAACAAAATGGAAAACCTAGAAGAAATTGACAAATTTCTAGACACATACAACCTTCCTAAGTTGAATTGAGAAGATATAGAAAATTTAAATTGACCAATAGCAATCAAAGAGATTGAAGCAGCAATAAAGAGCCTACTATCAAAGAAAAGCCCAGGTCCAGATGGTTCCCCAGGTGAATTTTATAAAACCTTTATAGAAGAACTAATCCCAATCCTCCTCAATCTAGTCCATGAAATAGAAAGAAATGGGACTCTCCCAAATATATTCTATGAAGCCAACATCACATTAATACCAAAACCAAATAAAGACAGCTCAAGAAAAGAAAACTACAGACCTATATCTTTGATGAACTTAGATGCATAACTTCGAAACAAAATACTAGCAATGCGCATTCAAAACCACATCCATCAACAGATGAATGGATCACAAAACTATGGGATATGTACACAATGGAATTTTACGCAGCCACAAAGAAGAACAAAATCACATCATTTGCAGGGAAATGGAGAGAACTAGAGAACATCATGCTAAGCGATATTAGTAAGACACTAAGAGTAAGAAATCGGATGTTCCCCCTAATCTGTGGGAGCTAGATAGAATGGGACGTAGAAGGGACTTAGAAAGGAAGAAGAAGAAATCTTTAGATGGACAAAGAAGGTGACCTAACTGAGGGAGTTGGGCGGGGAGTGGAGGGCAACAAACTATAGCACATGATGTACATACACAAACCTATAAGACTCAATCACTATCTGGAGCATGAAAGGGAGGGAAGGGGGAGGGAATAGGGTGGGATT